>JABXJD010000196.1:32500-150000 GCA_013375575.1 Percina caprodes | reverse complement strand
AGGAACAGTAGTGTAAAAAAGAGACTTCCGAGCCATGTCCTGTGATCATCCTTGGTATTCATTGTTGTGTCTCCTGTGGAAACCTCACACATCTGGCATGAATAAGCCAGATAAGAAGAAGAAGAAGAAAAAGCACACATCAGAATGAGTGTTTACAAGTGCAATTTAACTTTTTATGTATTCATAGTGAAACCATATACATGATAAATGTGGGCCAGGTATGGAGAGAGGATGACTGTGCAACGAGTGAAAGAAAAGCATAAGAAAGTGACAGAGGGCAGGGTGAGGATGGAGGTGTGTGATGACACAGCAGGAGTTTATCGAGCAAAATGACTTTGCTTATCTATTCAATTAAAATGGATTAAGGGATGCAATGAATGGCAAACTAACCTTGCTCCATTGGCCACACAATTTCAGTAACCTGATTTGCTGCTCTTATGCCCTCCAGTCCTCACCTCTGCTCCTCTTCCCCTCCCTCTCCTCCCCTTCACCTCTCCCCACACTGATCTCTGCTCATCTCCCCTCTACTCTTTATGCTTGTGTCACAGTTAATCTGTTATTCCATAAAAGCCATAGTGCTTTCACTTTGTATTGCCTCTGCGCTACCTGCAAGGCTTGCCAATACCTCTGCACTTGTTCCTCTATGCCATGTAAAGAAGATTAGAAGCGCAGATTGATTTGTCTTTGTCTCCCACTGTTCCAGCCACGGTTATTGGTAACCCGTAGCGACAGCATTGCCGTGGAAACAGTTAGCAGTGGTGACAGCTGGGATTGTGGGAATCAGAGGTGCTGCTGGCGTAAAAGCTGGCAGTGGGACACACAAGTGACACAAACCTGGGTTGGATAAGCCAAACAAGTGCATTTGAGTCACCACGTATGGAACGTCAACACAAATCAGCAGCACGCTGTAGACAGTTCGCTGCTTGCATGTTGAGAGTGAGGAGACAGAGTGATGTGTCACACCTTTCATGCATGTGCACACTCAGGTAGGCACACACACGCAAAGGTTTTTGTTTTTACCTTTCCCCATAGCCTCAGGCTAACTGCATTTTGGAGCCTTTCAACCTCTGGCTAATTGAGTTCTTGGCCCTACGCTAACATTTCCCTCTGGAGCCTTCTAAACTGGGCCAAACATGGCATTTACCTATGGCTACCTACTATTGTTCTGAGGCAGGGACACCGCTAATTGTGCAGCAGAATCAACAGTAAGATTCTGCAACTGAGAAAATCTACCTTGACAAATACACTAGAGGATCTAGCCTATTGTTTGAATAGTACGGCAACAGAGAAAACTAAAAAAAACATTACTCTTCACAGCAGGGGATAGGGGAAGTGTTTAACAATTTGAGTGTGTGAGTGGGCATGTGCCCAGTAGTTTCATACAAACATAGGAACATTAATTTAGATATACAAAGGCTATTTTTGAAACCAGATTATGGAGAGGGACAGGAAATGATGCAGTAATTTACAAAGCATCCACAAACTCAGTGCTAGATCACGCAGACACACATTTATCAAAGGTTACCTGGAGGGTAGTTCAACCCTGAGGCAAGGGATTACAAGTTTTACTTAAGTGACAAAGAAAATTGTATCTGTCATTGGTGGAATAGGCTTTTCTCTTCCTGCAATATGCCTTTTATGCCTAAAATATCAAAAGGCAATGCAAGTATTTTTTGAAATTAAAGTATTCATTGATGAACTACTCTCACATATTGTTGACAGTGGTGAGAAAAGACACTAGGATAAAAAAAAAAAACTATTCCTTCAACACTCATACAGAATTGTACACATTAATCAGATTGGAGAATTATATATACAGTATGCACTGTGTAAAGAGGCACAGAAGCATCCAATATTATTATAGTATTTACTCAGGATCATTCACTGTGTCTTTCTCATCTTTCATGCTGGTGTCTGTTGAACAGATAATCACAGCCTGCAGTTTGCACAGTTCACGGTCTAAAATCTAAAACAAGATATTTTACCATATTGGGTTTACCTTACTGGTTGTCTCTAACAACAGTGAGAATATACTGCAATTCTAACTGCAATATAATCTGATCCCAGATCCCTGTATTTATACCATACTGCTGTATAATCACACAGATTTGCTGTAAAAATACATTTTGTTTCATAAAGAAGGTGGGAGGAGAAGAAACTAAGTTAATGTTATTAAGATAACGAAAAATGCAGTTGGAGAGGCAGTCAGTAATATATGATGTGTGAACTAAACAAAATGAATAAATTAATGTGTGTAAGAGGGAGGGGGTGTGACACAGAGTCAGGGGGCACCTCCCTCTCCCTTCAACTGGTCTGTTAGATAAATGGATATCGACAAAGCTACACAACATGAATTACTGATGTGACTGAACTTTAGTCAGTTCAGTCACATCAGTGTGTGTGTATGTATGTGTGTGTGTGTGTGTGTGTGTGTGTGTGTGTGTGAAGTGTGGGTTACTGAAAGTATGCATCTAAGCATGTGTGTGTGTGTGTGTGTGTGTGTGTGTGTGTGTGTGTGTGTGTGTGGGGGTGTGTGTGTGCATGTGTCTAGAGCAGCTATAAATGATGCTGAAGATGAATTAGCCAAGATGCCTCTGTGGTAAACTGTAATCTGAGCCGAGGCCAGACATCCATCTACCCTGCCGCTTTCTCTCTCTCTATACATGTGACTGGATTCAGATCTAAAGGCACGATACACAAATACATGACCTTGAATGAACTATCATATTCTCCCACCCACTGTGATATATACAAGCACACACGCATGTATGCCATCCAGAGACAAATTGCTGCTTAATCAACTTTCTCCATACTTTAAAAAACCACTGACTGCAATCTTGTTACTTGATCAAAGATAACAGAAAGCAATATTTTCTTTTTTTTCTCCTTTCCCTCTTCATCACCTCAGTCTCTCTCTGTTGTGTCCATTCCCCTCTCTTTGCACCTGCAGAGTATCTCTTAAGCAATAAATAGCAGCCATGTTGTGGCTGTATTTAGCTGCTCAGTGTGTCCCCTGCCATCTGTGTTTGTGTGGCTGACTGAAAATAAGAGCAAAGTCTCTAGATCATTGCTCATAACAAATAGCTGGCATCTAATTTCCTAATGTATGTCAAGTGAGATGGCCCATCTCATACAAGCTGTCTTTGATTGAAAATCTCCCTAAATGTCGATTCAAGAACTTGTTAATTCAATAACTCTTGTTTTATTAGTGTATTAAAACAGCTTTTATTTGTTGGTCAATTAATGAAAATAATAAGCCACTCAAAGCTCTGATTAATAGTTGATTTTATAAAACAGCTAAGAGGGCTTTAAGTAAGCAACTTTAAAAGTATTGGTAACATAGCACAAAAGAAAGAAAATCTTGAGGTGACAATTCAATATCCTGAAAATATAGGGAATGTTGTCAGATAATTTTGTCTGGCTTAAATTACCTGCCACACAGTTTTTTAAATTACCATCATTTCGATTTTGTGGTAATTAGTATTTTGTAAAAGTAGCTGTCGGATGGTGAAATGTCTGGTTTTGGAATGAAAGGCATTGATGAAAAGCATTGATGGATACATAATGAATATACACACACATACACACACACATATAATATATGTATTTTCATCTGTTCAGTCTGTTCGGTAGTTCGTCTGTTTTTTAAGAAACCCGTTGACAGATAAAAGGAAACCCAGTGAAAGTTATGATGTTCACAAACTCTTACATCAACTCATTAAGGACTACGTTCTCTACAACTATGAAGTAAACATGTATTAGTCTTTGTTTTAATTATTACTAAAATCAAGAAAAGTGGGAAAATATATACATTGCTGAAGATATGCTATAAGTTATCGGTCCCCTGATGACATAGAAGAGTGTAGGCCTATGCGCCGGGGCAATTTAACCCCTGTGAATAACCATCACAAGCTGTGTTCAGTGGGTTCCTACACCAGCAAGACACACCTGTGAAATTCAAACTCGTAGCAGCAGTGGTGCTGCAGGACAAAACTACCTAAAAGGAAAAGCACTCCCACACACAAAGGATCTCCTCCTCCTTTAAGAAAATATCATCTGTGTTTTTTTGTGTGCGCACTGCCAAGATTTGTCAAAGGAAAATCAAAATACATTAACTGTCCCTTTATTATATAGCCTAATCTTCTGTGACATCTGCTTTGATATGAATCCCTGGGTGATAAAGCTGTCATGTGATTTGCCAATGACATGCATATTTAACTACTGCTGTCAAAGGTTATTTTTAAAACAGATTTGAACACAAACACACAACAGAAATCCGTCACTAAGCATTACGTTTATAGTATTTAATATGTGAAATTTAACAATTTCAGGCTATGTTTGACATCCATTCCATGTCTGACACGGCCAATATGTCATTCATGTAGCACTGGGTTCAAAATGTTTAGAATAAACCATGACAACAGGAAATGTAAGATGCAATAGAATGCTGTATTACAATACACTATTTAATACACAAGTATTACAATGACATTTAAATGTAGAGAATCTATTACTCTGCTTCGCTCCCAATAGTAATCAATCAGTTATAATCACTTAGCACCATATTTAAAACAAAATAACCATTCTGAACCCTAAATATACACGTCCTTGGTCTGCTCTTCAATCTTCAGCTGATTGGAATGATGTGTCAAGCTAAGTTAAACATAGCCTCCTGACAAAAACCATCATGAAAGCCAATAGGGACAAGTGATTGAAAATACTGTGAACTTGCCCAAGGAGCTATGCAAGAAATAATTGGATCCACACTTTATGTGAAATAAACAATAACAAGACCATTGATCTAAAAAGAATCAATTAACAGAAGGAATTTGTCCTTTTGTTTTTGTAATCTTGGTAGTCTTAATCAATGGAACGTCTGTCTACATTATATTCTTGCTAAGAGTGAGGACTGAGAAGTCAATGGGTAAAAAGAATTATTACTGAATTATCACAGAACTCCATCAAGAGGAGTCTCACTTGTCTCTAGATTTGACAGCCACAGAACTGGTCACTGAAGAAAAGAAAGCTTTCTTTAGGTCATCTAGACCTATCCGAAACATATTGTTCCTACCGTTTCTGTAGCATGTGTTATTGTAGCCTTTTGAACAAAGACAGTCATACAGACATTTTCTCTTTAATTCTAAAAAAAGAAAAGCCTCTGTCAGAACCTTGAAGATTAGCCAAGATCGGGTCACTGAACAAAACTTTTTAATTATGTTCAGCAACCTTGACAGTGACTAAAACTGCCATTCATACCACCAATGTCTATTTGGTTGTTTCTTTTTAAATTTCCCTTGACCGAAGGTGAATGAATACTCACAGATATAAAGACGCCAATGAGAGTCACGTGTTCCAAGATGTGCTCAATCCTCCATTATTGTGATGGCTGTACAACATACAACCATTTGTGGTAAGGCCTCTTAGGGAGATCAAACGTAATACGATAAAAGATGCTGTTGAGTTTTCAAAGACTCTTCAGAATTAAAGGAGAGAAAGCAGAAGAATTGTTTTCACTCTCAAATGTGACAAGAACGCTAAACTCTGAAGAGAAGCACTAACAGATAGAGGTTCTTTGCTTTGTTCCATGGGTAAAATAAATGTTCTAAAAAAATAAATAACATGTTCCTATTTATCATAACAAAACAAATTCATTACTCTAATCACAGTATGAGTACAATATACTGCTGCATTCCAACAAAAGGAACTTTAACCAAATTAATATCTTGTATCTGGCTTAGTGACCATCTGTCAAGTTTATTTTCATTACAAACTATTTAAGAAATACGGTTGAGGGCACACAGTCTCATTGCACATTGCATCAGAGTGCACATACTGCATATTGTCATTGTATAAACATGTGGCAGCGTGGGCATGTAGATATACAGTATGTGTGTGCATGCATGTGTGCGTGAGTGGGTGAACGCCTGCTTTTATTTGATGTGATGCGAAGCGTCAATTTTGGCTGGTTGATATCTCATCCAGATTTAATTTGTGTAAACAGTGTTTAACAGCGCCTTGGGCACTGAACGAGACAATCAAACAGACTGATGAAGGCATGCCAAAGCATCCAGTGTTAATACACAGTTGCTATTTTCTCCATTATCGGACACCTCCATTCAGGCAATAATTACACCCATCACAAAAGACACAAACACTTAGGTATCTTACCGAGCTACGTGGCTAAGTGAGTGGGGGTGGAGTGATGTGATGTTGTTGTATGTAATGTGTATTGTGTATGTAAGTGTAAGTGTAAGTGTAATTGTATAGTGCATGGCACTATCTTTGTGGGGACCCGTCATTGACTTAATGCATTCCCTAGCCCCTTACCCTAATCTTAACCATCACAACTAAATGCCTAACCTTAACTTCTTAAATTCTAACCCTAATCCTAAAACCAAGTCTTAACCCTCAAACAGTAATTTAAACTTGTGGGGTCAAACATTTTGACCCTACAAAGCTGTCGGGACCTCACAAGTATACTGATCTCCCAGTTTTTGAACCCCATGAATGTAGTTAAACAAGACCACACACACACACACACACACACACACACACACACACACACACACACACACACACACACACACACACACACACACACACACACACACACACACACACACAAACCTCAGCTTTGATCTTGTTGTCTCCAAAGCAGAGATGCTGTAGGTAGGCTGCAGCGTTGGACTGCACCGATGGGAACTGGTGCTGTAACATCTGGATCACCTCTGGCAGCTCCGGATCTCTCCACCCAAACTCTCTGCAGAGACAGACAGACAGACAGAGAGAGACACTTTGATTCCTGCAGCACTTCAACAAAGCAACTCACCAAAACACAGGAGAGTACCTGAGAGTAGTCCAATAAAATCTCTAAAAAAGACTCTTTTCCAAACATACCCAGAGCTACACATATTCAGACATTTACTTACATGTTTATACAGAAATACACAAAAAAAGAGTATGAATGAGGGATTTAAATGTAAAACTCTTCTTACGAGAGAGGGCTTTACAAGTTAAGCACCACAGCGGGACAGAAATTATGCCAATCACACACCGAATGCCCAATTTGCCAAAACATTGTCATTTTCACCCATTACAGGAAATGGAGCAAGCAAATATGAGGTCAGCAGGTTAGACAGATGGTCTCGACAAAGACTTTTACAAACAAATAGAGAAAAATGTAAATTGTATTTGCAAAACACTCAAGAGGAGTTGGGTTTTCAGTGTACAACACGGTGAGTCTTTGATCATCTTAGAGCATCTTAAAACTCTATGGCCAGATGATTCAACATACAGTGAGTTCAGAAAACTTTACATCTGTGTTTTTAAGTATTGTTAGAATAATTACATTATCAAGAATAGACAGAGACCACTAAAGTTATATCAAAGTTCATTTTTACTTGTGAACACAAGGAGACAGTTTCCACACTACAGAATAGTACAGAAGATGCCTAACTCTACAGCCACTTATTTATACAAAGTGGATGTTAATACAAAGTCATACCAAAGTGGATGTTGTCAGTTTATCTCATTCGGTATGGGAATCTCCTCCGCCTGTTCTGCCCCCAGAAACATCCTTTGCCCTTCACAAGGACAGACGATGGCTCCATGGTTATCTTGTTCAGACTGATCCATATAATATGGTATTATTATGCAAACTGTTTTAATAATAATCAGAGAAATAGTATGTATCATAATTTTTCTAACAAGTATGAAAATGGTTGACAAGTGTCCCTTACAAAGGCTACAAGGAGATCCAAGGTAAAAAAAACAAAAAACAACACAGTACAGTATGGACTGCATAGTTTGACTGCCATGCATTTTTATGTGAAATGCAAAGTGCTGTGAAAAAAAAGACGATTGATTTGACCTAAAGTGCTAAGCAAAAATTATGATTACCTTGTTGTAGATAACTTCAATACAACCATGAATTGACATAAGTCCATACTTTTTTAAGTAAAATTAGAAAAAGGGGTAAACAGTTTTGCACAGCAAGGCATTACTACTGCCTGCATGCTGTCTGCAGTGTGAGTGGTGAGATTTATGTTCTATACTTTCTATCATTAGGAGTTTACACTCCTATGAGCACACTGGACAAAGTGAAATAAATGTTTTGTCCCTTGGTAATACCCAGGAAATTGTCTCCTTTATTTTATTATCCCTAGCAGATAATTGTTTTGCTACAGTCCCCCAAATGAGAAAATTATGTGCAAGAAAGTGTGGGCGACTGTGTGTGTGTGTGTGTGTGCGCACATGCCTGCACAAGTGTGTCTCCACAATCTACTGTAATGTTTTCTCCAATAACCACTCTGTAAACTGTTCCTCTCTCTCTCTCTCTCTCTCTCTCTCTCTCTCTCTCTCTCTCTCTTCTCTCTCTCTCTCTCTCTATGCTTTCAGAAAACTGTCAACTCTCAAGGCGATCTGAAGAAATCACGTCCAAATTTTGCCACCACTATCGATTGTGGTGTTTGTGGATCAATTTTGTTGTTTCTGCCTTTATGCTCACTGTTCTGTGCCAAAATGTGACTCACTGTAATCCCCATTAAGCCATCATGAAAAACCTGGATTTATTTTGCCTCCTAGCTCGGCCTCCCTAAACATGAAAATGTGGTAAATATGGGCCAATTGACGTTAAAATTGATGGGGTGGAGAATTGTGTGTGTATGCCTAAAGTTTTTGCAGCAGAAAATGAAGCCTCGACACCGCGCTCTCATCTCTGTCAGATCAAGCGAATGCGTTCCATGAAACATCTGTGAAAAGCAGAGCGTTCAGGGGGAGTAAACATGGCTCTCAAAGATAAAGCAAGCTCCAGCATGGACGGCTCTTTATCTGCCGAATGATAAGTGTTCATTCAGCCAGAAAGCAGGACCAAAGGAGGAAGGTAGAGGAGAGATAGAGAGAGGGAGGAAGAAGGAGGGAATCCCAAGGCATTTAGGGGATTTAGGAGGAGAGACCCTCAAACAATAGCCCTTAAATCACGCAGCCAGATACCATCAGGGGCCAGTTTGTTTGTTTATGAGTGTGTGTATGTGCATGTGTGTGTGTGTGTGTGTGTGTGTGTGTGGCAAGATTAAGATAGGATCATGATGTGTATTTATGTCGACACAATTGCCTCTGTGCCTGTTTGTCTCTGTGTGAGTTTGAGTCCGTCAATGTGTGTGTGCACACGCACAAGTGTTCTCATATTCATCTCTTTCTGTACTTTAGTGTATGTATGTACTGTATCTGACGATTTGTTAATGTGTATGAGTGTGCAAATAAATGCTTATATGTGTGTGTGTGTGTGTGTGTGTGTGTGTGTGTGTGTGTGTGTCATCCATTCCCTGCAGCCTCCCAGCTCTGTCAGTGTAGGTAATAGAAAGCAGAGTGATCTGCTGATAAGATAAGCATCATGACTCGCCATTAATTAAAAACCCCTGGTAGGGAGAGAGACGGAGTAAGAGGAACAGAGCAGGAGAGAGAAAGAGGGAGATGGAGAGAACCACATAGGGAGAATGAGAATGAGGAAGGAGAGGTAAGGGAAAAACCAGAGAATTCAAAGGCAACTGTGGGTACAATGGGCAAGAATAAGCTGGTAAGAGATGGAAAAATAAATATGGGATAGAGAAAGAGGAAAAATAGCTTTAGATGAGAAGCCAGTCACGTCAACATATGTGCTAATGAGCTAGACACACTGCTAGGCGACAAGCCAACGACGTGAAACAGCGGGATGCAAACAGAGAGGTATAAGGCAAAAGGGAGAACTGATCAAACAAAACTGCAAGGCTCACACTAAATACACACACAACTTTTAAAGGAATCTGCAACACAATATGCTGCTGCTTGTGTGCTATATTCTTTATGTTACCTTATTATTTTATGCCTTGTGTGGTAATAAATGCCACACTGAACAATTTGTTGACTTGGCTTTTTTAAAACTGAGTTACATGTTGTTAATACAACACACGCGTATGAGAATAAATTACGGGGCACAGTCGCCAGAGCTCCGTCTTCCTGGTTAGACAGGTTACTTTGCCATTTCTTGAGGCATGTGGAGGCGTGATGCAGCGAAATACTTCAAATAGAAACACTGGGTATGGCAGGAGAGCAGTCTGACATACTGTGAATAAAGGCAGGTGGCAAGGGAGATCGTGGGTGAGGGAGGGTGGAGGCAGAGACAGAGTGATATAACTGGGACATTTGAAAAGACTGCTGTGTGATGGTGGGGCTTTGATGCAGGCAGGCAGGCAGGCACACACACACACACACACACACACACACACACACACACACACACACACACACACACATGCATGGGAAGAGTACAACAAATGAAAATGCAAGGATTATCAAAGGATTTCTTTCTCTTCATAAAGCTTCTCTTCAATTCCCTTTTCATGTCCAGGTCTCATGAGACAGTTGAACCTCTATCTGAAATCCCAACATGAACACTGATACATGGATTCATGTATGTACACACACAGTGAGAGAAAAAAAGCTAATCTAATCTTAAAAGCAAACACTGACTGGACACACACACACACACACACACACACACACACACACACACACTTGTCTCTTTTTAATCTGTATTTTTGTGTATCTGTTGGCACACACCATGTAAACCACTGCAGCTGGATGACATCGGTAATGAAACCATCCATCAAAGGAAGAAGTTATTTCTGAGTTAAAAAAATGACAAACACACATCTGCGTTACTACTGACATTTACTGGTGATAAGCTGACCTGGTCATCTGCCTTTGGTTGGTCTTTGGTTTCAGGTCATGTCTCTCTCAAGCATCACATGACATCAAAGATCAGCCAATACAGTACAACAGGGTTAGTTACTGTACATACGTGCAATTCAAATCTGTATTAAGCCTACATTTTTAGTCCTCAAAGACTGATAAAAAAACAGCTAATACCGCAGGAATGGTGTGATGGACATTTGTAGTGGTTTTGAAAAAGTGACTTTTTTACACCGCGGTATACCTTGAAACCGGTAACTGGCCCATGCCTAGCTGTAAACAGGTCCATAAGTTGCTCTTTTCCATGACACCAGTTACCACAGGTGTTGCAAGATAAACAAAGACTGGAAACTCAAATCATATTAATTTAAACAACAACCGTATTCAGTACCCACATTTGCACAGTCAAAGATTTATAATACTTCAGTGTTGTATTTATCTGATCTCATTCCCTAGCTTTACAACCTCATGGGGTGGCAGATTGTACACACAATTTCAAAAACACAAGAGTACGTGATTTGTGTCTCTGAGCCCAAATCATATCCATCAGCGAGGACCACAATGTATCTGGAGTGACAGCTCCACACAGGAAGCCTGTCCCGCTGGCCTTAATCTGATTGGACAAGTCCTGTCATGTCTGTTAACTGATTGGAGGGTCAGGAATGGACAGACTGGCAGTGTGCATACCAAAGCAGATGCTAATTAGGACTTGAACATCAATCTTCATCACTGTGTTAGGACACAGGGGAGCAGAGAGAGAGAGAGAGATACCTTTTCTCCTTACCCTCTCTTTATCTCTCACTATGTGCAGCCTCTCTTTCCCTCTAATACACATTTTCTACCATATGTGTTTGTATTTTCCACCCTATGGATGTCGATGTCTAGTCAATACTTCTTTCTACAGGACTATAGGTTGTGTGGGCTTTTTTCAGATGTGTATGCACATATGTGTGCAAATGCACCTGAATGCATCCTCAGGTGGAGTGAAAGTTAAGTCAATATGAGGAAGAGACTTTCCAATCCACAATTCCACCAATGACCAGGAGTCAGAACAAGACGCGGGTGAAGATGCACAAACATTGATTCTAAGTGCAGAGCCGGTCTCTTTAATTAAAAGCACAGCTTAATTAAGATGTTATCCAGGAAAATAGCCAAGTCTGTTGATGTGCCCTTTTGACAAATGCTTGAAAGGTAGTTTAAGTTTTTCTTTGGCACATACAGCCAGAGTGGTGGGATTCATCCAAAGTGCAGAAAGTGGTGCTGGTAGACAGGGGCTAGTTTTTAACATGTATCTATTTCACATCTTAGTGCCTTACAATCTAAGTGAATTTGTTTCTTTATGCAAATTTGAACAGTATCATATTCGCCATAATATGTTTGTTGCCAGTCTTGTCAAAATCCAAGGGAGAATATTGATATTTAACTGAATTTGTATGAGCAGCATATTCATGTTATATCTACCTAAGCATAACCATAGAAACTACCAACTCTTCCTTTAGTTGCTAAAAAGCCAACGCTCAATGGAAAATGCATGAAAAGAAATGTACCCCGAACCAACAATTCTATATTCTAAAACATAGCTGCCATTTCAATATGTTTTGAACAGACTTTGGTAGTCAGGACAGCTGACCTGAAGCAGATGAGTAGCAGAATATGGACAGCTTCTCCAGTAAATGTGTCAGTTTTGTGCATCACATTATATTATTGATATTTCAATAATAAATCATTGGATTATGGACACTAGCTTTAACTTGTGTACAGAATGAGGCGTACGCTTAAAAGCAGCCCATCATGGCTTTATGAGAAGTTGCATATTTGGGGTTATCATAGACAAATGACTGCAATATCTTCTATGTCCCATATCTGTTCTGTGTTGTCTTGACTGTCTTTCACCAATGTGGCTTGTTCTGCACATGCTCTTTTCTTCTGCTGAAAGAAATCTCTGTGTATACTCTCTTGCAGCTGGACGGACTGAACACAAATCAACGCCACAGTAAAGGGGATCAATGAACGGTGGGAGAAGAGAGAGGGTGATGCTTGTAATAGCTCGGCAGACAAATGGATAGCTAGAGATTGGTGAATGGAGCCTGGGATGAAACCCATCCAGAAATAAACAATGGAGAAAAACAAATCAGCTACAATGAAAACACCCCAACTACTGTCACTGTCTTCCTTTTCCTGACTATACTGCTCCCCAGTTACTGAGGAGCAAATGGAAAAGACTTTGGTAATTACAGATCACATCTCTCCATGGAAACAGAAAAATGAGCTGGTTATATTCATTTCACACAGAGGGGTGAATCATAAAGACAAAGAAGAAAAGTAGAGAAGAACATGAGAACAGAATGAGTTGCAGAGAGCACAAAGGAGAGAAATGATAAATGGAATGGATCAAGGAAGAGTCTTGTATAGCCACATGTGACTTTCTGCTTCTTCTTTTGTTTGCACATACCACCATCCCTGTTTCCCTCCGTCTGCCAGTCTCTCTCTTTATTTCTTAGATGAGTCTGGATTTTTTTTTCCCACCTGAAGCCCATGCAGCAACCACACAGACGAAGAGAAACAATCAATACAATTTCTCTGTGGCATCTTCCAGCTAGGAATAGGAGGCTCAGGAGGTTGAATGAAAGTGTACAAAGGATGGAGTAAGAAGAATGAAAGATGTTGAATGAGACTCACTAACATGAATGGGATAAAGAATCAGATGATGGTGGGAAAAGAGCTGGTGATGAAATGTACTGTTTGACACTAGCAACCTCAAAGAGAACGCAAGCAATTCTGATATATTTTAATTTGACATATTATTATGTTATGTACTATTATAAATTACACATATTACTTTTGATTATTGTCAGTATAGTGTGTTGTGATATAATATCCGTTTTCTGGACTAAATAAAGTAGTACAAGTTAAAATACTTGTTGCATTCATCAATGTGAGGATTAAGCAAGGTTGAAAATTATAAATCATAAGCTATCCAAGTTGATGGGAAAAATAAGGATGGTTCTTAAGCCCAAAATGTATTTGATGAGGTCAAAAATCTGTCATTATCTGCTTTCTGGTTGTTAAAGTGGTACAATTCTTTTCTTAAAAGCATGATTTAAGTAGGAAAGTGCACTTCATCTGCAATTCTTATACCAGTCTTAAGTTGGTGGGAGGAGTGATTATGCAAGAAGTGTCAAATCCAAAGGAGAATTCAGATACAGCAGCAAGATGATATGTTGCTTTTTTATCTTTGAGTGTTCCTTTGGATTGGCTTTGTTCTTTCACTGTATCGATGTCCATTGAACTTCTCTACTGCCTAAACACCAATTTAACAGCACTTTGTCTACTCTTTACCCTTCGGAAAATTTGCTATGTATAAGTATGTCTACTTGAAAATAATTAAAATGTAGTAAATGTCATTTGTTTTTTTTTTGTGAGAGGCTGGCATGATTGGGCCTGGTGAAGGGGAACATTAGTGTGCAGGGCCATGGAGCGATTTACCAGGGTAAGGAAAACACAAACGCTGGCACTAGTCCTTCCAATTAGCTGAATACACAGAATCAGGAGGCCAAATCGAATACGACATTAAGCTGACAGACAGGTGTTCATTTATATACACCCAGAGAAGGTGGTGCACCCATGCACATACACAGCGTATTGAATATACACTTACACACACTGCAGTTAAGCAAAGACGCGCACACACACATGCGTGCACACACACATGCACATAAACATTCAATGAAGCACACACACTTACATACATGCCCACACCCTTGCATATTGCATATGCATTGCAGACACACAAACGTGCACGCTCCTATCCACCAAGAGGCAAAAATATACACATATTCACACAGTTATTAATCCAACATTTGCCGATCCGTAATTTTAAGCCCGGTGGCACTATTCCCCCGTTACACAGTGCAATTACTGGATGTTTACACAGCCACACAATAGGCCAGTGAAACATACACTCAGTCAAGCATTCATTAGACAGGCCAATAGAAACTGAGGTGACCTAGACCATTACAGTGTATCACAAACCAACCTCATTAAGATTGAGCTGTGTATTCTACTGTATCTAATGCAGGAATGAGGCACAATCTGGTTCCCTCAGAACATCTAACCAATCAAAAAACAATTTGATTGTAGCAAGCGATTCAGTGTGATACAATGCAATTTCAAATGGATGCAATTTGAAACTGCTGCCTTCATTAGGAGTAACTTGTGTACTCCAACCATAGTTTAGTATTACAGTATATCCCTACAACCAGGTCTGTTCATTTTTCATACAGTTTAACACAGAAGAGATGTTGGCTGATTATAATTGGTTGTCATCACTATTTGGATCAACCATCCTAATTCACATATTATCACAAAGTATTTATATAGCGCTTTTCTAGTCTTAACGACTACTCAAAGCATGTTTGCATATTAAAGGCACCATTTACACACATTCATACATTGTGGTTGAGGATGCCGTACAAGGTGCCAGAGCCACTTGCTTATCAGATAAACAACCACACACATTCACAGAATGATGGCACACACTGGGAGCAATTCGGGTTTAGTATCTTGCCCAAGGACACTTCGACATGGGACTACAGAGCCAGGGATTGAACCACCAACGGTTCTATTGGTAGGGGACCGCTCTTCCACCTGAGCCCCAGCCACACCTTATGCTCCACCCATGAAAAAATGGCTTCTGCAGGAGACATGTGGATATGGGCTGATATACAGTATTAAAATAAGAATTTTTAATACAGTAATAGAACACATTGACTAACCTGACGCACCGGATGGTTTGTTAACATAGAACCATCTGAGAAGCCTTCATTTGGAAACTGTTGGAACTTTCAAAAAATATCAGGTGATTGGATGAACCTGTCTATGGCTTCCACCATTGTTGTTATGAACGAACAATCGAGGCCATCACACACACAACTAAACCACGCCTGAAGATGCAAGTAGCTCCTCACCAGACTGCTGCTGTTTGGACACTAACGCTTACATGAAGCGTAGAGCTGCAATGCAAGGTAACTCATTTACCAATCCTAAAACCAAAAGTTTTTCTCTTGCTCCTCCCTCAACGGTCCGACAGCACCAGTGAGGATTAGATGTGAGAAGCACATTTCTGTAACCTGATTTTAAGATAATACTAGCCCTTTTTAGACTAGGCTGGGGTTTATGAGAGAACTGACATCAGTGAACCACCATCAGCAGAATACATAGCAACAATGTCCAAAAAGACTGAGAAGAACCACTCAAACTTCAGCAATGAACACAAGTGAACAAATTGACCAATCAAATCCCCATAAAATACACTCAGCAATCACAGTGCAGGCAGAAGATTAAGCTGGTGTATGAAGGAGAGCCTGCTAAGAAATTACTGCTCCATTGTCTCTTGATTTGCAAGCCAAGATGCAATCATTTTAAAAAGCCTGTTCTGGCCTCTAAATGACAAAAGGTGAGCTATTTTTACTGTGATGATGCTAATGAGGATGCTAGCCTATGCATGTGTGTGTGTGTGTGTGTGTGTGTGCGCGTGTGCAGCTTTTAACTAAACCTCGTCACCGATGAAGGAGCCACAGAGTCAGTTTGTCTGTGTGCATCACACAACCACAAATTATCCAGAATTATTCTGCCATGTAAATAGCAAACTGATAAGGTCAAGCTGGATATTAGCATGGTTTATAGCTAAATGTATGTATGTGTTTGCGTGTATATGTGTGTCTACACATGCGTAACCTCCGTCAGATTCACATTACAGAGCTAGACATTTAGTATAGAGGTCAGAGACCTGGCCTGGTATTAAACAAGGGAGATGAGTTGCCAGACAACATGTACATGTACACTCGGAGAGCACACTCTGATATGTCGAAGAGAGAGGTAAGGAGGAAGTTAAGCCAGCACTAAAATACCTGAGAGCAGAATAAATGGAGGACAAGGTGACAAGCTGCACAACAAATAAAAGCAACGGATGGATAAAAGACGAGATGGATACAGAAAGCTGTACAGAGGGAGGCTAATATTTTTACAGTGTGCTGAGGGTGTAGGCCTATACTGTACACACACATACAGAAGGCCTACACATACTAGCAGATGTCAATTGTCTGATCTATGATTGTTTTGATCTTGCCATTATCAACAGTTTTCACACTGAACAACGCTATAACGGATATCCAGTTTCTTATTAACATGTCATTTACATTATGAAACCAGCTAATTGCAAAAAAAATAATTAATACACTAAGTACATATGAACACACTGCCTCGGTCCCTTTGAGTGTGCCATGACAACTTCTTTGTTGTGTCACCTCTAAAGTGAACATGAAGGTAAATCATTCCGTTTTTTGGCTCCCTAAAAAGAAAAAAGAAAAGTAACTTCACGCAGAAGCTCTGTTTGGTCAGCCCACTCAGTAATAGATCCATGCAGCACTTGCCCCTTCTCATCCATTTTTACCTTGAAGGAATCACTATCAACTGTTGTACTGTCAAACTCCATACTTCAAGGTCTGCTGTGGCAGACGTTTTTCATAACAATTTATTAAAAGTAGAGGTAACAGTGCAGCTCTATACAGTATCTAACTCAAAATGGCTCCATAATTTATTTTGATTTTCCTCTGCCCAGGCATTACAGGGTTATTTAGAACTTAGCTCACATTTCGCCTTGAGATGACTAAACTCTCTCCTTGGGCACTGTGTGAGTTTAGGCCTTTCAGTGTCGCGTGTTTGTGTGTGCATGAGAGAGAGAGAGAGAGAGAGAGAGAGAGAGAGAGAGAGAGAGAGAGAGAGAAATGCAATTAGTGAGGTGAAACAAGAGGGAAGAAAAAAGTAATAAACCAGTAATTAGCTTATGTACCTGCTATTCTCATGAGTTCACACTAGGCTAATAATACAACATAGAGAAGTGATAGCAGTACTGTATTTGCTAAAAAGCTGTGTGAGGCAATACAAAGAACACACTTATAAGGATGCTGACAATGGAGATGACGACATCTAGAGTAGAAAGATGGTAGAGATAAAATGTGAATATGACAACAAAATATGATATAAAATAAATCATAGGGATGACAAACTACTATGTGCAGGGAAATCATAGAGCAGATGAGGATAGTACTGATTGAAATGATACTGCTGTGATGGTGATATTTCAGATGATTATATTGATGGTGGGGAATGTAGTATTTCAAAATCTTAACATTTTTCATGTGAGAATGTGCGTGCTTAGACGCAGACACACACATGTGTGCACGCACACACACACACACACACACATCTACCTTTTAAAAGCGGATTAAGTGAGACTAAAAGCAGTCATCCACTTGGAGGATTGGAAGGGATGGAGGAAAAAGAGGAATAAGAAATAGAGTTGTGCAATAGAAACATCACATGCTGGATCTCCAACATGGCTGTGCTCAATAACACAGAGCAGACTATATTGAGACTGGCTCCACTAAGATTTCACAGCAATATGTAGACTATACAAACACCGGCACCTTTCTTAGAGGTGACAGCTATGATCATTTATTTTCCATCTTTTAAATGAGTTTGATCTGAGGTATGGGTGTATTTATTTTGCTGCCTGATATTCACTGAGTAACCTTTCAATAACACAGATGACTGTATTCTCTAACGTGGTGTAATTTGGTAAGAAAACGTTTTTTTCACACGTTCACCCATCATTGTAAAATGATTGCTGGCATGAAAGTAAAACCCATGACAGAAGATGAGAAAACTTCTTACCTAGCTTGAGCAATGCCTGTTTGACAGCTCTGCTGCAACAATATAATTTGCTCAATTTACTTTCATTAAGAACACTGAGATTTACTATATATTTTATAACATACCATGGATAATACATTTACACTGGGAGCACAGCAACTGAACCAATAAGTACTCCTTGCAACATGAACTGAACTGGCATAAAAAAATGCCCATAATATTCATGTCTATCCTGAAGTAAATATGAGGTCTGCATTCCACAAGAAGTAGGACTTGGCAGTGACAAATGGCATTTCAAGACTGCAAAATCAGTGAAGTGATTCAGGCAAATACACAAAAGGTACAAAATGTACATGAGGGAAAAGCAAACATAAACACGCATGAATGCACATCTTACTTATTACAGTATGTGCCAACAACCACAGACACACACAAACATACTCAACACAAACATACTCAAAACACACACACACACACACACACACACACACACACACACACACACACACACACACACACACACAGTCACTAAAAGGGGTAAGACAGCAACAACCTTTCCTTTTCCCAATGACTCATGAGAGGGTCTGCCCTGCATTCATTCCTCAATTCACCATTCTCTCTCTCTTCCAAACTGTTTGTCCCCTTCTCCCTTGCTATCTCCACCTTTCACTCTTTCTTCCTGCTATCATTTTACCAAGATTGGTGTTTCACTTGACACACACACACACACACACACACACACACGCAGGACTAATGTTAGCATGGTGAATAGAGCCTAAGGAATCACTTCACACCCTGTGGTGAAAAAGTAGAGAGCTATAAAGAAAGCGATAGATAGATAGATAGATAGATAGATAGATAGATAGATAGATAGATAGATAGATAGATAGATAGATAGATAGATAGATAGATAGATAGATAGATAGATAGATAGATAGATAGATAGATAGATAGATAGATAGATAGATAGATAGATAGATAGATAGATAGATAGATAGAGTGTGATAGAGTGGAAGGGATTAAAAAAAGAGTAAAATGGACAGACTGCTTTAATAGACACAAAGGACCACGGGGGAGAGTTTGGGAAAACTGAGTTTAGACCGAGAGTGAGCAAGAAAAAACTGCGGGGGGTGGATGAATGACTACACCTTCCAACCCATCATTACTGTCAGGCCTTCTATACCTGCAGAAGCATGATGGAGAGATGGAGCAATGGATGCATGATGGAGGAGTGTTTCGAAAGTGAGTCAGCACCTCTAGGATGCATGAGAGTTAGTTTGCCATGACTTCATGAAAATTGGTCTTGACTTGGCAGATCACAAGCGCGGGGTCTATGATCTAAACTGGAGAGGTTCCTGCGATAAAAATAAATGAGACAACTGAAGATCTATTTTTATTATGGTAGATAGCAGTGTTTCTCCACATAGTAAATAACTATTGTACTGTTTAGCACTGGGTCATCAATTCATCTATTTTGTTAAGCCTTATTTAACCAATGTGGATTCAGTGGGCATGAATGCTTTTCCAGCAACGCCCCAATCCACACGCACACAATCTGATCTGGTGATCACTGAGCAGCTCCACTCAAACAGTGTGAGGGTTGAGGGCCTTCCTCAAGGGCACTACAGCAGGGAGTGGTAAGGAGGGAGGATCAAGTGCCGTTTCATCTCCATATCCAGATCTTTCCTGACAGTCTGGGGATCAAACAATGACCTTCCAGTCATAAGCGCGTGATAGCGCATGTTTGAATACAGCTTATGGAGCTTTTCTTAGAATATGTGTATTGTCCTTTTCTGTTCCAATACGATATTGACAGTACAGTAACATTTTTAAAGGGCCTCACAGGAGAATGTATGTGTTACATATGTTGCACATATTATTTGAGAGGAGAGCAGTAACTTACAAGCAAGCACAAAAGGTTAACACTGCATGCTAATCCTACCTGGCCCAGTTAGCTGCTACTTTATCATTGCGTAGTGTTTGGAAACACACCTGTGTGTGAGTAACCTAACCCTAACCCTTAATTTAGCATGCCAAATAGAAATGTTGATTAAGAACATAATATTGCTTTATGTGTCTGTGTGTGCATATGTATGTGTGAGTGGGCATGTAAGTGCTTTATTGCAGTATGGCACACTTCCACAGGGATGTATAATATGATTATTGTAATATGCAGGTGCTTTTGTATCTCTGCAGCTGGTGGATACTGACAACGCAGCACGGCTAAATTTGATCATCTCTAACAAGAAACTTTTCATATCATAATTTCAAATGAGCACAGCAACCACTACAAACTTGTGACTCTACTTACACCTACTACAACTTTGTTTAACCTTAGCAGAAGTTACCTTTTTACTAAATTATTCCTTGTCCAACTGCTTTCTTATTCCTACTTATTGTATTCCTGTTCTTTCTTATACTTTATTTTAGTTCTATGGTCATTACGGAGTCCCTCTGGGTCCAATAACAAGCATTCAACGCTTGATTTCCTGCAAGCAACTCAGCTGAAAGGTCAAGATCCCTCTCCTGGACACAAGATATACAACTCACTGACCTTAAAACCTGCAGGCTCATGGAAGACTGAGTCTTAGATAGCAGTGGCATGCAAGATGTACAACCGCTTGACATTAATGTCTGTGGTGGATGTTAATAAAAGAGGTAATTAAAGACAAGATACATTTCTCTGGGTGTAAAGTCGATAATGCTGACTTCATGCATGACTGCACTGAAGTCCAAGGGAAAATAAAATCTTAGCGCTGTCTCATGAGGGTAGTTATAGTGATAGCACCGTGCTACACATGTAAGTATGAATTCTGCCAGCATTTATGTTAGATGTCTATTGTCACACTGAGCTGAATTGCTCAATTGGAATGTGGATGCATCATAATATACAGATAGAGCTCTGAGAAAAAAAGTTTGGTCTGAAGCCAAACATTTGATGAGATTTGTTTTCAAAACATTTAGTATAAGCATTAAAATCAACAAGTATTGTGTTCTGCCTCAATAATAACAGAAATTAAATGGCTTTTTAAGTCTAATTTTGGTAAATTTAAGTAAAAAATAAATACAATGCTTTAAATTAACAACAATACATAATAGGATATATATTACCAGTCTAAAAATCTGTTAAAGTTGATAGTTATGGTAATATCTGTGCTTAGCCTCTACCAGTCTACATTTAAGTCTGTATGGTGAAGCAGTGTTGCTCTCAAGTGTGTCAAGAGGCAAGGCGAGGTGAAGTGAGGCGTGGGGAGCAGAGAAGATATACAATAATTCTGCTGGTGTGACATTTTCCTATAATCCCCCCAAATGCCACCAGTGTCATGAGACAGAGCGGGAGGGAGCTGGTAGGCGGAGGAGATGGAAAGCATCTACAGTATTGTCATTCTTTTGTAGAGTGCAAAGCAGCTAAAACATCCTATATCAACCTTTTTTTCCTACTATGTTGATTTGTTCTAGTGATGAATAGATGCATTTGCATGTATGTGCCCGTTCCTGTGTATGTGCGTAAAAGGTTTGATGGATGTTAAAGGTCCCATGACATGGTGCTCTTTGGATGCTTTTATATAGACCTTAGTGGTCCCCTAATGCCATAACTAAAGTCTCTTTCCCAAAAGTCAGCCTTGGTGCAGAATTAAGCCACTAGAGCAAGTCCCACAATGAGCTTTACTTAGGATGTGCCATTTCTGAGTCTGTAGCTTTTGAGGAGGAAAGGGGGCTTTTGAACACCTGCCACTTTGCTTGTTTGAAAGCCATGATGTCTCTCTCTCATGGGTGGGCCAAATTCTCTGGGCGGGCAAAGCAGAGAAAGACAAGGTTACCTTGCCCCTTATGAGGTCATGGGGCAAGATTCCAGATTGCCCCATCTGAGCTTTCATTTTCTCAAAGGCAGAGCAGAATACCCAGGACTCTGTTTACATCATCGCCATTTCTAGCCACTGGGGGGCCATTGGCTGGCTCAGGGAGTGCATATTAATGTTAAAAAAACTCATAAAGTCATATTTTCATGCCATGGGACCTTTAACCTAAGAAATGTCAGTGACAGTGATTAGCATAAAAAAACAACAATGCAAGGATTGGACCAAAGAACATGACAGATTCATTACTGACTGCACACATTAGCGCGCATTCACACACACTCGGGAAAACATCCTTCAACCACTGAAACAATGAAACCTATTGAAGGCCATAGTGGACTTAATTAAAATGATCATGAGCAATTGAAAATGAAAATGTAATTCCACAATAGCATCATAATTGTGTTATTAACATTTTTCAGTAACAATTAAAATACAATAACATAAAATGAAAGTTGCAATGAAAACTCCATTTGACATTTAATTTTCAAAAACTCAATATGTACTAAACTGGACAATATTTAAATGTAAATACAATTGAAACAATGCAGCCTAATTTTTCTAATTGTAGGTCACAATTAAAATCATTATGCAATTTCTAATCATTTGAAAATTAAATTGCAATCTCCATTTGACTTTTCATTTTGAAAGACTTAACCTTCAGTGGACAATAACAACAATTAAGTCCATGCTTTCAATTCTGACAAATAGCGTCAATAGTCGGCTTTTGACTTCACTTTTTTTGTATATGTGAATCTGATCCACTGTATATACCAACTGTTTCCATTTACCTATGTGCTTAAATGTTAATGTGTGGATAGGTGTGTCTCTACCACCTGATTCACATTTATCTGTCTGTCTGTCTTTGGTCTATCCTTCTAACTCCCAGGCCTCAGATTTAGGTTTAGGGTGAAGCCCACTATAGCAGAGAAGAAGGCGGACACACAGGGTTGTTATCAGCCCAAGGTCGGTCACGCACACACACACACACACACACACACACACACACACACACACACACACACACACACACACACACACACACACACACACACACACACACACACACACACACACACACACACACATTAACAGATAGGCCACCCCAGAAAAGGAAAATAACTACAATGGGCAATTTACCCAGAACAGGCAGGGATGATGGCCAGGGCACAGATGCACGCATGCACGCACACACACAGACACACACATACACAGCTGTGCCTCAGGGCCAAGGTTCTGGCAATGCATCATTACCCTCCCTTGGAGGTGATTCCATATCCCAGCATGCATTTCTCATGTGGAGAGGAAATTACCCCTGGGCCGTGCTGAGAGCCAATAGAGTGTGTCCTTTCTCCTCTATCTGTCTCTCCCTTCCTCTCACTTTCTTTAAATCCCCTGTTCACTCTGTGACTGTGTCTCCTACACCCTTACTGTCCTCCCTCTCTTGCTCTCTCTCCCTGAGTCATCCGGTTACTAACCCATTCTTTCATCTTTCTTTATCTTCCTCTCATTGCCACTTCATTTTTTTCCTCTCATTCTCATTTTCTGAGTCTGATATAGAACCCAGATTATTAAATAGGACACAAAGGACTGACTGTTCTTGGTGAGGTTAAAAATCTGCTTCTAAGATCCACGGTTATTCCCCCCCAGGCAAAGAGCAGACATAAAATGGACAAGACCTTTCAGTTATCTTCCTAAGTGTATCCTTTTTTAATGTCTCTTTCTGCTCTATTAACTAAATATCCATTACATAAACCATGACATGGTTGTTTTCTTATAGTCACCATTGTGAGGAAGCTGCTAAATTGTCATGTAAGCAAAAAAACTAACATGCTCATGAAAAATATTCCTTTTCTAAAGAAATGCAGTGATCAGCCATTGCAACAGTGATGTGCAAGAGTCTGGTTAAATTATTTGAAATTCACCTGCAAAAGGACAAGTAAGCTGCTGGCAAGCAATCCAGACACCCTTAATCACTGACATGTTTTGTTATAGTCCTGTATAACAATAGAAAGCACGGCAGGTTTTATATTTTAAGAGTCATGTTTTATTTTGTATTATATTTACCTCATTATTTGTTATTAATTTAACTAATTAAAATGTTATATTGCTAACATGATTCTGCCTGGATGCAGGCAGGTAATACTGCATAGTTGCTAGGGTGCCCTATAGTATGTGTGTATACAGCAGTCAGATTTAGAACAAGTTGTAATAATAGGAACTTCACACTCTGTCTCTCTCCATGGCCTGAAACCTTCAAACCATATACAGCTCTGTGTCTTTGTCCATGGTGCTGAAGTATTACTTAGTGTTACTTTTGTTCTTAACACGGCATCTTTTGCTCATTTCCCCCAAATTCCATCAATTGGAATTTGCCAATACAAGCCAGAATAAGCCAAGACCAAACTCAACTTCTGTGTTTGTGTGTGTATTTAGTGCACATAAGGGGTCATCCATTAATTGGCCACAGCCATTAACATCTAAATATATTACCGATTACTGATTTATTTTCTTCCTTCTTCTGGCCAGTCTTTATTGGGCCACTCCTTCCAAAGTTTTGGTGACACATCAAACTGGGTAGCTCACTGACTGTGACTATGTAGCAACATGACACCAAATTATCGGAACATGTTTGGGAGAATACCAAAAGTCATACCCCTTTGTCATCATAAAGATATAAATGTTATTCAAACTTGAATTCTCAATTATAAATAATAATAAGTCTCAATTTGAAACACTGTATTTGTTGGGTCACTAACAAAAACAAAGCACAGCAGCTGTCAATGGGTTGCAGGTTCCGTTGTGTAATACGTGTAAGTGGGGACAGAAATGTGGTAATCCAGCAAAAAAGTGTCTACAGAAGAAGTATAACATATTTGCAACATAATGATAGTGGGTGTTTACCAAGCAAACAGACAGTTAAGTACTGTTCAAGAACACGACTGAAAATGGAAAACACAATTTGGAATGTTGGAGTCGTCAAACTGCCACGGTGGCGTACACAGCAGAGCAGAGAAGTGAACGCTAAAGAAACCCAATCTGTTTCCAGTTTACACTATAGAAATCCCCCGATGTATTGTATAGTAAGTAACTGTTGATGTAAGTGGGTCTTAATCTCACTTAAGCAAGTATGGGATCTCCTGAATATAATCCTATAGTCAAGACCTACCACATACTGCACATACTGTGTGCTCCCAATGCCTCAATTTCCATCTAAAGTAGGTATCCCATCTGGACAGTCATACATAAACCATATATATCCAACACACAGTGCAGTGCACTTGTACAAACAGACAATGGCTGCAAGAAGGAAATACAAGCCGCTATGTTTCACTCTCACACATGTGTACATAAATAAACATAAACATGAGTGCACAGCTGACAACAAGAGTAATCACTGCAAAATAAGTCTCTCTCTGTTACACGCACACACACGCACGCACGCACACGTCATTGACAAACGGGAAGGTAATGCATCAGCCCTTTGCTATCACATATAAATGCCAGGCACACACACACACATATGTGTGTGCAAATAGACAAGACCGCACACGTATACACACACACTTTCGACCACGCTGCCTTTGACACACAAAGACACACACACACACACACAGAGTCATCGCGGACCATTGCAGATTGTCCATAAATAGAGCGCTGTGTTTGGGCTGTGAGCCAACAAACACTGTAAGTAAATAGCAAGCGGTGACAATGACATGTCGCACCCATTCACATCATATCAAGGTACTGTAAAAAGCAATTTAATGTCAGCAGCCCTACTGCATCTAACACATAATAATAGAGTACAGGGGGCATTTCTTTTACCTTTACCTTGGATTCCTGACTATGGTTTTTGTATTGGGTTTTTTCAGTGTGTATTTGGTAAAAGTATCTCAAACAAGATGTTAACAGGAAACAATCTTCATTTAATCATAGCAAAACAATTGTAACATCAAACATCACTAACACTACAACCACTATTGCTGGGGGAATACTGTACATTTTGGATTTGTGGATAATGCAAATGGGGAGAGTTTGTTTTATCTTATCCTGAAGTGCTGTGTCTATATTTCAGACTGATCGAGAGGTTGATGAGATAAGTCAAGCACAACCCCACAGTTAAAACGCTAATGCATCCTTGTTTTTTGTATTCAGTTTTTACTTTGCATTTGATCCTCATTTCCACAACACATTGAATTCTCTTTACTTACTGTAAGTCCCCTTTCATTTTGTTTTTTGCTTTGTTCCTAGCATCCTTATATCCTACTGTAAGTTTTGTAACAATAAGCAATGGCCCCCACCTCCTTGCTCCCTGGCTCCCATCCTCCCTCAGCTAATGTTCATCTCTCTCTCCCTCCTGTTTTTTCTCACAAACCCCTCCTGTGCCTTGCATCGTTCCTTCGCTCCTTTTTTCTTTGATCCCACAAGGTACAGTATGTCTCCCTTATTCCCTAAACAAATGTCTGTATGTGCTTTTTCCCTGGCTTAAGCTTCTCCCAATCCACTACATTTCTTCTATGCTCTTTTCCTTCATTATTGGTTTTTTCTTTCTCACCCTCCTTACTTTGATTGGTTCCGTAGGTCTGTGCTCAACATATGCTTATTCATCTTGCATCTCTACATTGTTTTTGAGATTCAATTTAAGAAGGAAACTCAGTGGGGGTGAGAATCTCTTTTCTCACGGAGAGAGCTTAAAGTAATACACACAAACAAAACAATGACTGGTAACACTTTTCTATATTATGCTCTGACTTTCTCTTCTGCTCATTTTTTTCCACTTCTCCCCATCTTGATCTTTATCCAACTACCGCCCCCCATTTCTTTCCTACCAAATCCCCCTCCTCTCTTCCTTTCTTCTCTTCATGTGCCTCTTTTTTTCCCCTTCCTCCCTCTTCTTCCGCTGTGCTCATTTACCTCCCTCCCTTTTGCTTCATCTTCACCATTCCCTCCTCCCTTCTCCCTGCCCTCATCTATCTTATCTCCCTCTCTTCCTTCCTCTCTTCACTCCCATCCATTAGCAGTTATTGAGTTTTCTCTTTGTGTTGCTGTCCTCACCTTTGTTCTATTGCACTTACTCTTCTGCAAGTGTGATGGCCCCTAACTGTGTTACTGGCTGCCATGTGCGCGCACACACACACACACACACACACACACACACACACACACACACACACACACACACACACACACACACACATACCAACCCCCACACACACCTTACAGTATTGTGCAAAAGCTATGCAAAGCATCTGCTGAGGAATTGGGTACAAGTGCATTCTGATCACAAACTGCACATTTATACAGACAATAACATGTAGGAGGCCATTTAACCTTATGGCAAAAGATTCAATATCATGAGTAGAGTAACGCATATATATATATATATATATATATATATATATATATATATATATATATATATATGTATATATAAACCTACAGACATTCTGTAGTATAAAGAAAATCATGAAATCAACACCATTAATTATTGTTGAATTAATACCTTACAAACTATGAATAGACAGAGGAAAGGGAGGCAACAGGGACATAATGAAACGTGCCATTGCATCCTGTTAAGGATTAAAGCCATAGTATTTACAATATGTACACTGCGCTGCAAAGATACTTCGACAGTGTATCTTTTTAATGAACATTTCTTGCATTTTGTTAAAGTAAATCAGAATACAGCAAACAATCTTGGCTAGGATAAAACAACACAATGTAATTATTCTAAATGAAACATCATATTAATTATTAGTTTCAGTTGTTTCCTTTTAAACAAAGTGTATATCCAAATGCAATAGCCTACCTAGCCCAGTGCTCGTTCCATGGTATCAGAATTTTGGCAGAACAGGCAGCCAAGTGACAGTACTTTGATAAAAATGGAAATCACACTTGTCAGATTGACAGCACCCATCCCCATCTTCTAGCCATGCCCATGATAGTTGTTCTATCGTAAATGACATCATAGCTCTTCCACCCAGTATTTTCCGATTGTAGATGATAATAAATGGCAAAAGGTTGAGTTGATATGTTTTCACGTTTTACGTCAAACATCAAAACATTATATAAATATGTATATAATATATATATACACACACTGTATATACATATCTATATACACTGTGTATATACATATCTATATACACTGTGTATATATATATATATACACACACACACTATATATACACTATATGTATACATATATATCATATATATTATTTATAACTTTTTAATGATTAAGAAATTGTAAATGTTATTTGGATGTCCATTGTAAAGTGGCAACTGATGAACATTATATCTTGTTAATGGTTTATAAAGGCTTTGTAAAGCATCTATAAACAATATTTAGATTATCAGTGCTCAAATAATCAAATAATCAACTCTTTTATAGATCGCCAAAAATATTTAAAGGGGCCAAATTTAGGTTACTTTATGCTTTTTAAACCATTTATTAATCATTGACTTATTATTATAAAGATTAGTTGCAACTTTATAATAGCCATTTAAAATAGTGTGTATAGATGGTTTACAAAGCAATTATTAACCAATGACAAAGTATTAACTATCTATCTGAAGTTATAAACAGTATTACTGTATATCAGAATCAGAATCAGCTTTATTCGCCAGGTATGAGGACACATACGAGGAATTTGACTTAGGTTGGAGCAAGCCTCCAGGCGGCAGCTATGGAACAGCGCCACCACACGCTTTCTCGAAAAGAAACATAAGCAACATAATATACATAACAACATAATGCACAAGACAACACACACTTCATGTGGTCAGGAATTTATTGAGGTGGCTTGGGAGGGTGGGAGAAAACACAAGAAACCGAGGCAGTCAGACAGATGCGGGGCGGGATGGGGGGTATGGTGTGTGTGTAAGATAGTGAGTTGTGTGTGTGACTGTGAAGCGTCAGACTGTCTAGGTTATTAAAAGCTCAGTTCATGACACTAAACTAGATGAATGAACATTATAAATCATCATATCATTGACTTTTAACCGTCAATTACCTATTAACTAAAGATTAATTAACTATCAACTTCCCATTTATTAGTGATTTTATTATACAGTCTTACCGTTAAAACTCCATAGAAGTTATATGCAGCGAAATAATTCTCCCATTTAGACTAAAATAGTTTAGGTAACTTCTGAATATTTTCACTGCCTTTGTTCAAGCAGATTGGACAGTAAAAGCAGCAAAGATTAAAACGCTGTTGTCTATATTGCACAGTAATGAAAGGCAGCAAACTAAATTTGATGTCCCCAGCTTTAAATATATTAATACATTCACAGAATGATCCTTTAATGAGCATTTCAATTTTAGATCCTCTGATGCCATTGTATCTTTTTCTTCTTTTTATTATTTTATTATTGCCACAATCTTTTCCTTCATCTGTTTTCATATTCACAGCCAAACAGTGTGTTCACACAATGTGTGTGTGTGTGTGTGTGTGTGTGTGTGTGTGTGTGTGTGTGTGTGTGTGTGTGTGTGTGTGTGTGTGTGCTTTTGCAATCCATGACACTGTTTCTGATTTTGGTGGCCTGTGCTCACTTCTCGCTTCTTCTCCCCACAGTTTGTCTTTGATAAACCTACTGTTGCAACTGGTTATGTTGTTTTTGTGTGACACATGTACCTTTGTCACAAGACTGGCTGGTCTAGATTAGGGGTTCACGATTTATCAACTCATCATCATTATTATTGCAATATGACGTTACGTTTTAAGGTAACACAATATTGAAAGTGTTGCGATAAGTATGCAATATTTCTTTATATCTATTCTTTTTGTTTCTACTATGTCCTGTTCTGTTCGTATTTGTGTTTTATCAGTCCAATATGACTCTCAGTGTAAATAACCCTTGTGTTGTAAGAAAACTTGTTTTATTTGTTATGAATCTATTTTGATGCGTTTTCCCATAAGTTTAGTAATTTTACAAAAAATATCGAAATTAATACTGATATCACAATATTCATAATCAATGTTGCAATATCACATTTTGTCAATATCGTGCAACCCTAGTCTAGATATACCTTACCAAAATCAACAAACCAACATGTAGCTGCTTTGCTTCTTACTGAATTCAGGGAGCATTGTCTGTGCACACAAACATCGCTTTGCAGTCAACAAACTGCAACAGAATGCAGACAACAAAGGTATGACATGAACAATAAACCATCATACGCATAGATCCTTCATACAACTTCACAAGATGGAAAAAAATCCTAAGGATTGTTTGTTCATTTGGTCTTTTTCTTTGACATTGTTTTAAATAAGTATCTCAATTCTCTCACACACTTATTCTGTCTTCCATCTCTATCACTGTCTCTCACCAATTCTCTTTTTGTCTCCCTCTCTCTGTCTCCCTGTCTTGTGATTGACAGCTGCTGCTGAGACTTGATCTATGCACGTCTCAGTCGCTCTCGCTCTGTAATTAAAGGAATTATACATCAATAGTCCTGTGAAATATATATAAATTAAGTAGGGAGAGTGAGCTTTGCTTAATTGCGGAGACAAGAGGATAGAAGTGATCACAGCCCAGTAGGACTCTTCACACACAGCATGACACTTAGGAAGATGAAATGCAGCTTCTAAAGCAACCAGCATGCGACTGGATTAACACTGTACTTTATTAGTTGTTTTTTCTTAATACAACCAGTATGTAGCAACACCAGTCCGAATGGGAATAATTTTAATTGATCAACATTATAAATATGTGGAAAAATACAGCAGTCGGCACAAAAAAAGTTGAACCTGGCTCAGCTTTGTTGCAACACAGAGTAGCGTCATCTGCCAACACAGAGAGTGGGCCTATCAAATATTATATTTGCACATGGATTGTTTGTCACACTGGTCCTTCTAAAGCTCATTAAAGCATCCTATGCTCCATGATCTTGCACACATTGTGGTTCAATGAACCCCACAAAACACACACACACACACACACACACACACACCCTTTCATCCTACCTGGGGTCTTTCTGAATAGAGTCGATAGAAGGCGAGCGCTGCAGGCTCCCTTCGGGCGGCAAGGCAGGTCCAGACTTGCTGTAGGGCGATTCCACCACTGAGGGGCAGTACTGCAGGGTGCGGTAGGGGTCTGCCACGTAGGGGTCTGAGCCATACACATCTCCACTTCCTCCACTTGAGGTGTAGCCTGGTCCAACTGTGGCGTAGTTGTTGGTGCCACCACGCCCGTAGTTTCCTGTCCCTGCGCCGTGACTTCCTGTGCGCTGCAAAGGGGCGGAGTCGACACCAGGGGAGGAGGGAGCTAAGGTTGAAAAGTAGGGACAGAGGACATAACTTAGGACCTGGTCATGGACACGCTGGGTAAGGTCTACGGGGCAGAGGAGGGTACAGAGGAAGAAGAGGAGAGAAGGAAGGAGAAGTCAAGAGAGGAGAGGAGAGAAGAGGAGAGGTGAGGAGAGGAGAGGAGAGGAGACAAGAGGAGAGGAGACGAGAGGAGAGGAGAGGAGACGAGAGGCACAGAGATGGTTGGACAGGTTGTTGAAAAAGACAAGCATGTTCCCATATGGATGGATAAATATTGGCCACATGCCCAGGATTAACAACAAGGACCAATGTTCAACAGAGGGAAGAATTGAAAAGGAGAAAAAAGAGACAACAATGACATTTAATGACAAAAACTAATTTAATGACATTTAATTAAAAAGCCCCCCCCCCCAACAAAAAAAATAATATAAAAATATGAACTGACACTAGTGCTGCCAGTTGACCTTTAGAATGTGGCTGCACTCAATGATTCTGGTTAAGATAACTAATGTTAGGATTTGGTACCATAAATAATATATGTGTATATACAGTAGCATTTATAAATTATAAAGAACAATTACAACATGACTACTGCTAGTAAAAGTATTTTACTCAATCCTCAGGTTCTCAAATGCTCTGTGAACCGGAGCTCTTGATATACATAAAATAAAAACAAATTCACAATGCCATATACAGCGCTGACACAATTACTGTGTATTCTTTATTAATGAAACATTTGTTTTAATGAATTATTACCCTACTCCAACTTAAAGAAAACGCCCCCCAGCAGTCTAAACCTATAACAGCATAATTAAGTGCTGGTGCAGGGCAAACCTGAGCCAGTTCTATAAGGGTTGGTAGATGAGTCTGACGACTATAAAGAAAAGCAGAGAAGACGGAGCAGTAATAGCAATAAGCAATACTCAGCCAAGTCAAGTGTTCAATGTGGAGCAACATTAAATGCCTTAAGAAGAATTTAGTTGTTTTTTTATCTCTTGCGCTCCCCGCCTAAGTGGCTACCGAAATTGACAGATGTTCAGATCCAGATTATGAGAGCCAACCACATTTATAGCGATAGCCCAAAGAAGAACACCACTACTAATCGCACCTTGATTTTCAACGTCCTCCGCTACACAACTAGGAAGGCGATTCTACAGGCTGCGTGGAAATTTCCGCCCATGGTCGGGGGTAGAGAGATTTGCTTTTCCCCGGACTACAGCAACTTCACAATCAAGTGGCACCAAGCCTTCTATCAAACCATGGATTCAGCACGAGTCAATGGGCTGGATTTTTTTCTGCTCTACCTGGCAACACTGAAGATCAAGGAAGGCTCCCAGTACAGATCTTTCACCTCTGCTAAGGGTGCTGTAGATTACATGGGGCGGGCTGTGCCCCGTCCTCTTATTGCCACGGTGACGGTCGGTTATGAAGGTAAATATTGTGCAAATCTGTGAGAGCGTAGATGCGATGTGAGCACTTGTAGAATATGATTTGAGAGCTTGTAGAAAAAAATCTGTACTTGTATTTTATTTTATTTTCCACTTCAGTCACTTTTCCAGTACAACCACAACTCAGTGATTATAACCTCTCAAATCTGTCGCTGCAGTGCGCTCTCTCGCATCACACAGCGGCAAGTCTGCGCTCTTGACTTCTTGCGATACATTTGGTGCGAAACTAATTCCGGCTTATTTATGTAGCATTAAAGCTAGCGTTAGCTAACTAGCAGCCAGCCCGCTTATAAATAAATACAATTTAATTTAAAAGGCAGGCATTATATACCACTAATGGTGGTCCGTCAACGGCTGCAGGACCTGGAGCTCACCGCCAGTGTTTCAGTTGGACTGTTAAAAGTGTTAGGATAACTAAAATGTATTTATTTATAAGCGAGGTTAGTTTGCTAACGCTAGCTTGCTATTCCACCAACACTGGCAGTGAGCTCCAGGGGGTTGTGCCGCTGCTACCGGGTCTGTAGTTCTCTGTGTCCCGCTGGAGATCAGATCGGATCAGGTCGAGGTCGGCAGCGGAGCTTTCTAGCGATGTTTCCACGCTGGCCGAGCCTCACTGACGGCGGTCCGTCCGCGGCTGCAGGACCTGGAGCTCACCGCCAGTGTTTCAGTTTGATTGTTAAAAAGTGTTAAAAGGTATTTACAGTATTTACTGAAGCGGGCTGGCTGCTAGTTAGCTAACGCTACCTTTCATGCATACCTTTCATTCAAATCATATTCTACAAGTGCTCACATCGCATCTACGCTCTCTCACATTTGCACCATATTTACCTTCATAGTCGGTGCCTCGTTCTCTATCGGGGAAAACACCGTGGAACAAGATCAGGATTAAAGCAACTGCCTGATGAACATGGACTCTTGGTGTGTCTTAATCTCTTAATGTGTTCTAGTTTTATTGCATTGTTATCTGATATGAATACAGAGCCTGTGGTTCTGTTTAATATAGCCTACGTTCCATAGGTTAATTAGGCTACTTTAGACTCCTTTCCAATGTGCTTGCTATTTTGTGTTTTTAGTTTTCTATTTTTCATTTTAATGTCAATCTAGTGCGGAAGCAGTTGCGGTTGCAAACAGGTATTAATGGGCTGCTGCTCCGTTTTGCTGCCCTGTGTCCAATCTTAATCACAGACCTATTTTAAGTATTGGCCTTCTGGCTATGTCGCCCCCGCCTCCCTCCCCTCGTCTCGCTTTTGGTTCTGTGTCTTACATGTTCTGTGTAAGACACAGACACTATTATTTAAGACACTATTGTTAGGATTTAACAAAATGAAAGGCAATAGCATGTTGTTTTTCCACTATCTACTTTCATTTAGAACACAGCTCTTTTGATAATTGGTGTTCTTACATTTTAGTTTGGAACTGGTGGTCTGAATGCACCTTACAAGCAAGCCAGCACCCTAGCCTTACTTAAAAAGAGAAATGTTGACATTGCATTATTACAAGAGATGCCTTTGCTACAGACTGATACTGGCCGCTTAGCTAACAGATTCTATCATACAATTGCATCCTCCTAAGCAAGCTCAAAAACAAAAGGAATGGCCATCGGAAGTTTTGTAATCTTGGTCAGACAATACAGGCAGAATTGTGATTTCTACAATTGAATATAGTCTTTTTTTATATTCTATATATTCTATTCTTTTATTTTCTATTTGTGTTAGCTTATGCGCCTAACCTTGTTGATGTCAGTTTCTGTGGCACCAATCAAATGCTGGTGTTAATGGACTGTTCTTTTGTTTTTGGTGCGAACGTCAATGCTGTGTGACCCAAATATTGATTTGTTGAACGCAAAGGTCACTGGGGTTCAGGCGCAAGCCACAAATGCTTTGAAATTATGGGCCAGCAATTTGGGGCTTGTAGATATTTGGCGTGCAATTAATCCCACCTGTAATGATTATTCCTTTTTCTCTGGTAGACTTTTTCCAGAATAGATTTTCTTTTTGCATCCCCTCAATTATTTCATTCAATTGATAAAGCAGTGTTACTTCCAATGGCATTGTCTGATCATAAAGGGGTCCTATGCTTCACAACCCTTGGCTGATTGTCTCAACGTGCTGCAAGATGGCACTTTAATACTTCTTTACTGAAAAATTTATCCTACATCACTCAGTTTATAGCAGAATGGCTCTGTAGAAGGCCCCAGGATATTGTGAGCTGTGATAAAAAGTTTTATTAGGAGCAATACCATACTATTTTGCTCTACTGCAAGCAAAGCTAGATCACTTCTACTACAAAACCTTGAAGCTGAGTTCACCAGGTTAGACTCATTGTTGCAAACTACTTTTACTGACCAAATAGCTATAGAATAATCCCCAGTTAAGAAAGAAATAAACAACATTCTGTAACATAAATCTAAATTTCTAATTCAACGAGACAGCGCTATTACTTTCAAGGTGCTAGACCTAGTCATCTATGTGCCATGAGAATAAGGTCCTGTGGCCATTGAGCACATTTTCCCGCTATTAAATCTTCAGATGGTAATATTAGAACTGCCCTGTTGAAATAAATAAATCCTTTCATTCCTTGTATGAATCAGAGGTTATTTTAGATAAAACCCGGACTTTGATGGGAACCCCCCCAGAATTGTAAGCAACATTTTCGAGACAAATGGGCCCATTCGTTCTGGACATGATTAACTCCTTTTATTGAGAAGGGCAAATTTGCAAGGGGTGTTAACACAGTCTTGATCTCCTTAGAGATAAGGATCCTACAGAGTGCTCTAACTATTGATCTCGGAACCTTCTTAACTTCTTAAATCTTTGCAAAACTCTTAGCCCGTCGTTTGGAGTCCCATATGTACCAAACAGAATTCATAAAAACGAGAATGGCAGCAGATAATGTTAGACACCTTCTTCACATTGTTGATGCAGCAGAAGACAGTAAGACCCCAATATCACTTCTCTCTCTTGACGCAATGAAAACCTTTTGACATACTTGAGTGGTCATTTCTATGGTCAGTCTTAGACGGGATGGGCTTTGGTAACACTTTCATGGGTATGATTTAAAGTTCTGTATTCTAACCCCTCAGCCCAAATCTTAACTAGCCGCACCTCCTCCTCTGTTTCCAGTTTCTAGATCTTCACGCCAAGGCTGCCCCTTGAGTCCTGCAATCCTGCACTATTTGTCCTCTCTCTAGAGCCTCTGGCCACAGCTATTCACCAATCAATATCAATTACAATATGCATTTGTAATACACAGCATCGCCTCTCACTATTTGCGGACTGTGTTTTTTTTTTTTAGAAAATTAACTGGTCAAAGTCTGCACTACTTCATTTAAATGATCCTGCTTGCAATTCAATCATCTCCGCTGACTTAGCGGCACAGAGAATGATTGCAACCCGTTGGAAACCACCTCATGACTTGGACCCTATCCTTTCTGGATGTCGTGTATATGGAGCTCTCCACGGCTCGCATAGGTGGAGCCCCGGTAAACACTTTGGCCACTTGGCCACTTGCTGGATACTTGAAGATTTGTGCTATGGCCTTCTCACTTATGTCTGTGTATGTGTTTGCACTGTGCCTTTTTCGGTGTGCATGGTTTACTTTTCTGTATGTTGTCAACTGGACCAATGTTTTGCATTTTTATTTGGCTCTTTAAATAAAAAAAAAAATGTGATCACAAAAAAAGAAAGAAAGAAAAGTTTATTTGGCTCTTTTGCCAGAGGGGCAGCTAATTTAATCAGGGCAAACGGGCAGTTGCTCCGGCAACAATTGCCCGTACCTGTGCACGTCCCTGGTTTGTAGCATTTGTTAGCTTTGTCACTCAAATGACTGATTAGCCTGCTCTTCCAATGCAATGAGAAATGAAAACTTTGCTCATAAGCCTATTTGCGAGTAGCTGGAGGATGGTTGAAACTTTTTACGCACAATGAGACATCTGCCTGGTGTGCAATAAGGGCTAAAAAATGCATAAAATAAAAAAAGTGAAACATAAAGCTATCTCTCTTTAGAGTGAGATGGAAAATGAATGGGGATTTGCTCAGGGGAGATAAGCAGCCTGCAGGGGCACAGTAGCTGTCACCTTCCTTCCCTGTCGTATTGAAGCAGCGGATCTGTGATATATCATGGTGTTAATGTGAGTCTGGGGGCCTTGTTTCTCTGGTTGTAAAAACACAGACAGATGGGGAGGGGTGTCATTAAAACCAAGGTATGTGTACACATAAACACACATGTACACAGATGCAAAAACTGATTATGTGATGAATCACAGAAATCAATATGTGGCAATGTGTTTGACTGGGGCTTTAACACAGGCCAATGACCCACCTCTTATAAAGAGATTTCGCCATTAGAAGCATATCTGGATGGGGAAATGCACACACACTCAAAACATACACAAAACCCCACATTTACACATTATATAAGCTGCTTCACACATCAAATTAACAAAGGAATGGAAGTTGTGTGAATGTGAGTGTGTGCTGCGGTGTCTCATTGTTATGTCACCAACAAAGTTGCTCTTTAGCCATGTCTTGAGTGGTGGTATTTACTTGACCTTCCCAATCCGCTTATCTCCCTCTCCCTCTCCCTCTCCCTCTCCCTCTCCCTCTCCCTCTCCCTCTCCCTCTCCCTCTCCCTCTCCCTCCCTCCTTAACCAATTTAGTGCATGAAGCAAAGCTCATATTCAAATTCTTCTCACCAAGTCTGGTAAACTCCATTAGTCGGCCCACCAGAGGCACAAGGAACCTGTTGGGTGACGTAACCACATTTGCATCTTTTTATTTTCTAACTCTTAAATCAGGTTAACAAAAATCCTTAGCCAACCAGACAGTGAAACATTTAACGTTCAGACTCTGCCATGCAATGCCCACGAGGCTAAAGTCTGTGTGAGCTTTTCTACTGATGCCCCAAATTTGACAAGTATCCAAAGAGTTAGGAAGGGGAAGAGAAACAGTAAGTGAGCCTGGGAAAGAGAGAAACCGTTTAGAAATTAGGGATGGCGCTGCACTTTAAAAAAGAGTCAAAGCAGAGGGAAAGAGGGAGGAAATAGGAGGGGGTGGAGTTAGCGACAGTACAGCCACGTAGAAGAGAGGGTATATGAGGGTAATGAACCAGAGTTATTCTCATCAGAAGCAAATCCCAGTCTTATCTCTAATCTTTGAATAGTGTCTGTAGTGTGGCTGCCCCTCTGAACGTCCCATTATTAGCCAGGGCTTTAGGCTAACAACACTAGTCAGTGTGCGCTCACCTTGACACTTGACACCCAAAAAGGACAAACCTCAGAGCAAAAGGCAAGTTGGGAGAACAGTGGGGGGAAAAAGTGAAGGAAAACTGTGCTGTGACCTCGGGTACAAGCTGAAAAGAAGGGGAACGAGAAAGAAAGCACGAATGATAGAGAGAGATGGTCGGGAACATAAAGACAGATAAATCCCCCAAAAATGTACTGCCAAATTACTGTTTTAGCCAGTTCTTTCTATTTCACATTATCTTACTTTGTATTCAGCTTCCCCACACTTATTTATGCATTCCATTTTCTTATTCACTCAATCTTTCTGTCTGCTCTCCCTTTCTTCTCCTCCTACCTTAAGTAAATGGAGTGATGCTGAATTTATCATTTGTTCTGGTAATGGTGTGTTCTGACTGATGACTTGACCTTTGGGGCTAATATTGCCTAGCAAAAAATTGGCATGTGGGTGTCTGTTTATGCATGAATGTGGGCATGGTGTACGTATTTCGTGTGTGTGTGTGTGTATTCTTGTATTCCTGTCCTTGTGAGAACCAGGGTTTTCGACTTTTGGAATCAGAGCTTTTTTGACCAAGACATTGTGTCAGTTAGGAAAAAAGTTTAAGATTATAATCACACTAGATAAGGGTTTAGAGTTAAGAATGTATTTTAAAAGTTAAGTAAAAGGTCCTCTTTCTGTAGTAAGACAAATTTGTGTGTATGAGCGTGTGTGTCTTTCATGAATTAAAAGACGAGCACGAGGCAAACTCAGTGTGCTGTTTCATGAAAAATTTAACCAATCATGAAATGTGCCATGTGCATTCAAACAGACACACCTAACGCTCTGGTGGCGTGAAATTGTGTTGGGAGAGGAAATAAAAGGGCGGGTGTGTCTTAGTATTCCCTTGCTTCAGTGTAGAGTAAACAAATCGAGGCTGTGCTCCGGCTGGCAGATTAGTGACGGGAAGGGAAACTCTATTAGTCATTTGACACAGTGATACCTCTGCAATTAGCCAGCAGGCTGAGGGGCTGGCTAGCTGAGAGTGGGACAGACTTTTTCTGTGGGCTGCTGAGACGAGGGTGATGGAGGAAAACAGGGAGGGAGGGAGAGCAATAGGGGGCAAAAACTAGAGGGGGATCAAACCAATCCTCCGAGCTTTCCATGTCCGTCCTCCCTTCTCATTCTTTCATCTCTGCCTGCATTTCATTCAACCACACTCTGTCACTCTTTCTTTCTCATCACTCCCTTGGCCTTTTCTCCTTTTTTGTTTCCCCCTCTAGATTTGTCCATCTCGGGCTATACCTCCATCCATCTTTGATGGAACCTTCCCTTTCAATCCCTCTTTTGCTATAGTTCACTCCCTCTCTGCTTCCATGTTTTTCATCCTCTCTCCCAATCATTTCATGTTTTCTCCCCCCCTTTCTTCCCTAACACCCGTCTGTCTCTCTATCTCTCTCCCTCTATTGTGGTTGTAGTAGACTATGTGATCAGAGTTGAGGACATGTCCTTTCTCTCGACACGCTCTGGCGCTCAGCACGATTACACAAAACCCCTCAGCACAGTGTCTATCTCTCTCTCATTCACACACACACACACACACACACACACACACACACACACACACACAAACAATCACACACAGATGGATTTCTAAATATGCAAGTGATTGACATGGACTACACATTGCGTGCCTGTAACACATCTTTTTTCTAATGCGTTAAGGTCATACAACACCATGCACACACAACATTGCCTACTGCAGCCAGGGATGAAGCAAATATGCACAAAGACACACACACAAAAACACATTGCTTGAATGTGGAGGAGAGTAAGGATTAGTTTCTCCCTCTGTTTATCCCTAGGAGAGCCTCCTGGCCAACACACAGCTCTTGATGTTTCTGAGCTGGAAGCAGTGGAGGACAGGCTTGCGAATGTCTCTCTCTCTCTCTCTCTCTCTCTCTCTCTCTCTCTGTATCAAGTATATAGCATTTTACAGTGTGGGAGCTGTAGGACACTTGTCTGTATGAGTCAAGGTGCCATGTCTTATTTCTAGCACGCCACTTAGACACAGCAGGCGCTCCAGGCCAGTGGTTACTGCTAAATGTTCACGCTGCGGAAGAACAATAGTGAAAGTCATAAAAAGAAGAGTTCCTTTTCTTTCCAAAAGGGCGCTCCATTTATATAAAGGCATACAATTCCACTGCATGTGACACACTTGACACACTTTATTACAATTGTGTGACACACAATTGTAATAAAGTGAAGTTGGAAGGTTGGCCTGTAGTTAGCTGCCTAATAGCTAACTGTGTTTTTTTTTTTTTAAATCAGCTAATTACCATAACAATTTGGATAATTGAATGTGTTTTTCATATTGCCTTGTGTTTACTTCATATCTTGTCTCAATTCATTTGTGTGTCTTACGTAACACTTTGAATTGCATTGTTTTTACAGTAACAGGTGCTATAGAAGTGATCAGATTTTCAATGTTACCATGTTGGATTTTACCATTCTTTATATTGACCAATATCTGGGTCTATTCTTCATGTTGCTTTTTGTGGCTCATTGTGACTATACAAAATGCAATGTGCAATATCAGTTACAAATATAATACTAAATATCAGTTACAAATCTAAAAACTGGGCCTTTCTATTTGGAATTATCTATTGAGTTTATGTGTTTCCTCCAGGAGCTCCTTTTCCCACCCACAGTCAAAAGACATGAAGGTGTATTGGACACTCTTTATTTCACAGTTGCAATGCAAATTTCCTCTCCTGTGTGTACCATGCATCTCGTGAGTAAGCTGCAGCCTCCCACAACCCTGAATAAGTCATGACTTACTAATATAGCAACTTTGAGTCTGATTCTGTCTAAATAATGTAGCAACAGTGGGACAGTTTATGAGAAAGGAGGCTAAAAGGACTGTTGGTATTAAAGAACAATTGTGAGGCCAGGTTATTTTTATGCATTTATGGTACAATAAGAACAATAGGGAGACAAAGTGCATCCACAGAGGTAAAAAGCAATGTATACAACAATAAACTGTGAATCAATGAATTAATAAAACATGTTTTAAAAAAGCAGATATGAATGTTTTGTTTCATTTGATGAAGACAGTCAATGGTGCTTTTGTGCTGAAAGCAAACTTATCTTCGTGATCTCTGAGGACAAAAAACAAATGAATGTTTTTTTTCTTCAGTTATGAATTCATTACTTTTGAATAAACAAAGATTATGCTAATCATGTGAACTGAGATAGCATGGGACACCAGTAGAATGTGTTAATGTGTGCACATTTCTGCATTGTGCACATGTATGCCGTGTGAGTATGAACAGTGTAAGTGGCCACTGGTGTGTGTGTGTGTGTGTGTGTGTTGTGTGTGTGTGTGTGTGTGTGTGTGTATGTGTGTCAAAGGGTGGTGCGGGGTGACTAGCACCAACTTTACTTAAAACCTACTTTTAGGAAGTGCCATATGTTTTCGCAAGGGAAGGAATTTGTGCTGATCTGTGGAGTAAGTCAGATGATTTGAGCTGGTAATTAAAGCTTTCTGAGGCTTAAGCAAAAACTCACTGTAAATACTGTATATGTTTACACATTGAGTTGTTGCCCACTAAGTTGAGTACTACTGTAGGTCATAGTTCCATTGCTTGTCACAGCAGAGACAAAACACCTGAATATGCAGAGGAATACATCAATTTCCATTTTGTTCCTTCCTTTGTCTTTATTTCCTTCTTTTCCTGTTTTATAATTTCAAAATCCTGTAGGGGCGGGCTCTAGCTCACCCAGTAGCATGCGCCCCATGTAGGCTGAGGCCTTTGCAGCGGCCCGGGTTCGAATCTGAATTGCAGTCCTTTGCTGCGTGTCATCCCCAATCTTTCCTGTCTATCCATTGTCACTCTGAAATAAAGGGGAAAAGCCCCAAAAAATGATCTTAAAAAAAAAAAAAATTAAAAGATTAGACATTTTATTACCATAGAGAGCTGGCTGCAGTATGACAGTCGTAAACTGGGCATTTAACCAGCGTGACCTTTTTCACAGCGGAGTAAACTTTCTTTCTTTTCTGGTGATTAAAAGACAATAGGTTCATTAAAAGATCAGCAGGATCAGCGACCAAGCTGAAATTGATCCTGGCCAAACAAACCTAATCTAACCTGGCAACCGACAGAGCCTGTTGAGTGACACACTAAAGTGACTGGGGAGATGCTTCAGCCAAAAGGTCTAACAATGCTGCAGTGTTTTAGTTCTCTACACTAAGGTTTCATCAGACCCTCATTTATAAAGAACTGGTGATTCAGGGCTACTGAGACTGGCCCACTGCCATACTACTCGCGTTTTACTCTTATGTCAACCATGCATAAGAGTGCAAAACATTGGCATTCCAATACCACTATTGCTTTGTATGGAGTGATAATAATATCATGATATATTTATTTTATGACACTTTATCTACACAATTTCTTGCAGCATGTTGCTTAAATGTGTATGTTTGTTTGTATGCACGTACTGTACATATGCATATATCTTGATATGTGTTTAACAAACTACAAATAAATACTTTAATGACCATAAACTATATCTGCATACAGTAAATGCGCACACACACAGCCCAAGTGACTATAATTAGTATTATAAATCACATTTGAGCACCGGAGGACATGTGCCAAATGAAAATGAGCCTTTACCTTTCTCTTCTTTTATTTCAAGGATCTGTCACTTTCTCTATTTAAGAGCTGGCCTGAACTTCCCGTGCCTCCTGGTCAGTAGAAGCACGGTATCAGCACCCTTTCTCCAGTCCTCTTCGTCTTTACCCTCCTCTCTTGGGCTTGTTTTTTCCTCTCTTATCTTTCTCCTTCATCGCTCTCTCTGTTCTGTCCCCCTCATTAGGATGTCAGATCTCATTACAGAAGGAACACAGCAGATTTAAAGAGGAAAGCAGATTGGTTAAATGGTGTGACGCAAAGCCGTCCTCATATTTCATTCTCTCCTTTGTATTGTATTCTGAAAGGAACCGGTGCTAAAGAGCAGCTAGTTCAAGCAAATTTAATCCTCCTACACATACACACACGCACACATGCACACATCTTTGTGATTACTACAACACAACAGCCTAAATGGCCTTTATCCAAAAATGGACAGGATCAGAAAAACTGCAACTTTTTTCATCAGGGCCCATCCTCATTTCGCAGAGGAGTCAGAAGAACAAGGCTATAGAGACTGAGGCTGAGGCTACGCTGTATCAGACCAAAAAGACACAGTACCCAAACCTTAAAGATTATGTCAAGAATTTACATGGACAAAAAATTAATGAATTAATTAAATTTAACTGACGTAAATGTAGTGTAAATGTAGCTTGTCTTCTTTACACTGCATGACATCTACAGTACATGTGTGAATATCTCCCCTGCTAATATTCTCAATAACATAATTTATATATACATCCATGCATGGTTTACCGAAAGTAAAGTTTAGCTTTTAGCTTCTGTAGTGGATGAAGAATAAAGCAGTGTCCATGGTTATGTCTGGTTGACAGGCGATAAGGTATAAACATTTAAACAAAGCTACAGAACTGACCAGAGTAGTGTTTCTGAAAATGGGATATAAACTGCAAATAAAGTATGAAACTAAATGAAAAGTCCCAATTTTTCCCCATGTGGCTCTGCATCATTTGGTTATCTGGTTCAGTTAATGGCTGAGAAAATATAACCTTGTTTTTACCGTTGTTTAGTGATTAATGATTGCCTCTTTCAAAGATACTGGAGGAAACAATGTTTAACTACATAACAGCCCTTATCAACAGCAATAGCTCAACCTGGCTACTAGATGCACCTAACAAATAGCCGTGTGGCAGTGAATCTACCCATTCTTGCTGTCGCCACCTGTGCTATGTGCAGGTCTGATGATAAGCCATTAAAGAGAAGAAGTGCCACATCCATTCAGAGCTGATGTTATTCCAAGTGGTCAGAGTTATTAATACAGGCCAAGATAGCTTTCATGAAATAAGGAGGGAAGGTACATAGGCAAAAATGTAAGACCAAAGGCAGAAGGCAAGGAAGAAAAAGGGAGAAGAGGGTAGATCAGAGGAAAGGAGGAAAGAAGAAGAGAGAGGAATGGCATGAAAGAAGGAGTTAAAAGAAAATATGTCACTGTCCTCTGAATTAGTAGACTATGGTAAGTGAAATAAAGGAGAAAAACAATAGAAATAATAGTAAAAATACATATAAAAATAGACAGAAAATAATAAGAAGCAAAAGAAGAGAGAGGGCACTGATGTCAAGGCTGATGTCAGAAACAGGGATACTGTAAAAAACAAAGTTACGACAGAAAAGTGACAAATTGTAGGCTGATTTAAAAAACACACAATGTCCTTTTTATAAAAATAACTAAATAAATAAATGTGTAAACCATATCCTGAGGCTTTTTTTTTGCTGCAATTCCTCCTTATACCAGGAAGCATGTACATGGATGTGTGTGTTAGAGATGCTGTCTCAGGAAAGCAGAAATAATCGCTTGAAATAGGCCACATTAACCTGCAGTCCTCTGGGGCGTTGGCCTGGTTTAATCTAGGAATGAAACACTGTGCGTCACTGCCCACACACATGCATGGTACAAAGAAAAACACACAGATACACACACATACTTGAGCATGGAAGTGTGTACAGTATGTGCTGGTTAAATAGGAAAAGAGGATAAGACAGCAGTCAGTAATAATATAGAAAATGAAAAGGGTGTGTGCACGCAAGAGAGATGTTTGACACACACACACACACACACACACACACACACACACACACACACACACACACACACACACACACACACACACACACAGGTGGAGCAGAAGTTTAGCAGCAACTTCTTTTTACATTTCCACTCTAGTATTCAGCTGCTGTTACTTTGTAATCAGGCCAACAACTGAGCAGGCAGACAGGTTAAACAATTGACGAATTTGAGGTTGGGAAGTTCTGACTAGAATCTGAGTACGACGACAGGCTAAACTAGACCTAACTGAAGTGTGCTGTCAAACTGCTGTCCACTGCACCGCGGAAAAAAACACCAGCAGACTTTCTTAGACTACAGGTCTTTTGGTGTTTTTTTATTATCAAACAATGTTGGGTGTCAACCAGATATTTTGCTTCTACCAACTCACCAATTTTTTTTATAATTGTTTTGGGCATTTTGGGCCTTTATTTGACAGGACAGCTAAAGACATGAAAGGGGAGAGAGAGGGGCAATGACATGTAGCAAAGGACCGCATGTCAGAGTCGAACCAGGGCCCGCTGCATCAAGGAGTAAACCTCTATATATGGGCGCTCGCTCTACTAACTGAGCTATCTAGGCGCCCTAGATCACCAAATTTGATTCAATACAGAGTACATTCTTGACCCTAACTATGCGTCTGCTTTACTTGCTTCTCTTTCTTCCTGTTTGCTCTGTATTTTGGTCTACCTGATGCTCTGTCATTAATTGGGTCGGGAAACAGCAACTATAAAACAGAGTGCATATATAACTATACTGACTTAAATTGCTTTTGTTATATCATACAGCTCCTCTTCATAGTTAAGTGTCCAGTTAAGTAATGTGGTGGCCCACGCTTTCAATGAATGCTGTGAGCTTCCTTAGACTGGAAGTACCTTTGGTCTTAAATTAGCCTCACACTGTGGAACCCACTGACACTAGCTTTGCACATTTTGCTATGAAATACACACACAACGTCTCCATTCTCTTTCCACCAAAGGAGTGACTTATAGCATTTATTACATTGATCCATGCCAGCTTAATGAACCAATAATGTGTGCCTGCCGTTGCCAAGAAAAGGGGCTATGACATAATTAATGACTTACTGCTCACCATGTCAGCACAGCCTTTATCAGTTCACAATGTGCTATCACACTGTGCATTATGAATCCCGATTAGACGACCTCCTAGTCAGTACACAGACTATTTACATGACTTTTTAAACATGCTGAACTAAGGCCAAGCCTTAATTCAACGGCCCAGTGACTGTAAGGTGTGGTTCATCTTCGGTGTGTTGATTTACCACTGTAGTTACATGGGCCAAGAACAGTAGGGGGAAAATAGTAGATGGGGTGAAAAAGACCCTGATGCTGATATAACCTGACGGATGATTTAGCTCCAACAACATGAGACAATATATTAAAATATTGTATCATAGGAGAGGCCTATTGTAAACCTCCAGTGTTGCAATTAAATGTGCACGGTCTAATCCACAGTCTATTGATTTTTGTAGCTGTAGTACAAATTTCCTTTGTGAGTTTTCTTATACCCATCTATTGAAACTACAAATACAAGACGCAGTAAATTATAGATAACAGTGGATCCTCTCTGTACACTTCTGAAGAAATTATTTAATTAATTCCTGCCTGCAAAGACAACGTTATCACTGTACTGTTCAGAGTTTCACCGACAGTAATCAAAGCAATATCCCACAAGAATGAGAGTAAACCCAATGACCCCCCTAACTCTGAAATGTGCTTTTAAAGCTACACTTGCTTAAAGGCAACTCTCGCTCCTTTCAAGTGAGTCAAACTGATCAACTCAAACGCGGGTCTAGAGAGGCATATTTATTGCTATGATTCTGACCCAAATGCTAATGATAGCTATTAAGGCTAGTCTGGTTAATGACATCGAGGGAGCTGTGAACGTGGCATGACCGACTTGGGTGTTTTCATGTGGGTATGATACAGTAATGGGATTAACATGGCGTACCTAAACCCACATTGAGATAAGCTGAATGAGGCCCTATTAAAAATACATTGCTGACAACAATGGAGTTACGGAGGGAGCGGTGGGAATCAGTGTCTGACTGTGTGACTTTGATAGAAAATGTGCCCAACTATGCTTCATTTCCAACTGGAAAAAGAAAAATATCTTAACAACAGGGTCAGGGATGGCCTTTTCTATATTCCTTATTTTTTTACTTTATTTATTATTTATTACATTATTTGCTAGGTTGGGTGCAGTTGCTGGAAATGTGTGCATGTAACCAAAAAAAGGGAAAAGGGCTGTAACATTCAATTCATGTGGAAAATGCGTTGTTGCATCTATATATCATATGTCATCATATATCTCACTGGGTAATCGAGCATCAATACCATTCAAGACGTGCTGATTGACAAAATGACGTAATCTGATGTAAATATAGGTTGCTCCTAATGAACACATATTTTTCCTCCTCATCCAAGTTTATCCCAGCTCCATTATTAAGTCTGCATAAAGGCAGCTTCATGCCAGATCTTGTCCACAATCTCTAATCTTTGTTGTCGGCCTGCAGTGTCTGCAGGAAAAGGGTCTTTGCCATAGCGGATGTCATATTTTTCAAAGATAAAAAAATATGTCTTCAAATTTAACTTTTTTTTTTTGTAGAATACATTTTAGGTTTAAAACAGCATATGCAGTGAATAAAAACTCCAAAATGCTAAGGTAAAACTGCATAGCTGTTACTGATTATGCAAATGAAAGCAGGGCCTTACCGGTGTTGTTGCGATAGGGACCCATGTCCGGCCCCTGGCTCTGGCTAAGGCTCCTCATGGGGCCCTTGTTGTGGTAGACACGTTCTTCATAGATGGGATCTATGTGGTGCTCTGGGGATCCCAAGGGCCGAAGGGGCTCCTGGCTGTGCTGACTACTGTAGGAGCCACGAGAGCCTGGAGAAAATAGAGGAAGAAAAAATATGTGAGTAGGATAGGGAGTGGGTATGAAAGTTTGAGGGCAAAATGAGGGAGAGGTAAAGGCAAGACGAGGTACAGTGTATGAGGTACGGAAGGGCAGTGAAGTCAAATTGAACATAAAGATTTTAAGGAAGTCAGGGAAAATGGAGGAAAGATATACAGGGAGGAAAGATGGGTTGCAATTTCAAGCAGGAAATGAAAATAGTGAGCTAGGATGGCATTGGTAAGAACTACAGAGGGTGGAGAGGATGAAACAAGATATAAATGGGATGTGAAAGAAAGAGGATGAAGACATAAATAAGGACAAATGAATGTGGCAGAAGATGGATGAGTACACAAGAGAGATAGAAGAAAAGGAACAGGTGATGGGTTAAAAATGTTAACAGTGACAATGACAAGGAATAAAAGGAGCGGAAAACAGCACTCGACTCAACAAAGAGCCGGCCTATGTGACTCCTCTGTTTTTAGACCTGTCCATTTTCACCCTGGACCTTTTTTTTGCTGGTGTAGAGTGTTACAGAGTGCCAAGTGACAGACAGCACACTATTTATATGGGGGAGATAAGGGTGATGATGTGTCTGTGTGTGTGTGTGTGTGTGTGTGTGTGTGTGTGTGTGTGTGTGTGTGTGTGTGTGAATAAGCGGTAGGGATAGTGGTGAGTTAGAGATGCACCGAATCAGAAGTAGAGAAAAGAAATGACTGAAAAATAAAGAGGGACAAGCATGGCGACACATGAGATGGGAAAAAATAGAATAGAAAAAATAGGCAGATATAGAGAGAGACAGCGAAAAAAGAGTGAGAGAGAAAGGGATGCCTCTGTATTTTGTTAATCTCCATGGAACACATTGCTGGTCGTCAGCTATAAAATAATGAGATGTAGTGTCCCCCCTCTTGCTCCGTGTTTGGCAGGGATCCCACAGACACAGGACAAGGAAGACATTGACAGTAGGCATTTGTTCATTACACGGCAAAACAAATGTTAAGGCCTCCCTCTGAAAACACAGAGCTAAATTAAAGATTAGGAAGGCGTAGAGAAGGAGGAGACCCGGGGAATATGAAGATGAGTCAGCAGGGCCTTGGGTGACATGGCAGGAGATTAAGTGAAAAGATGTGCACACACTCATATATACACACAGGCTTAGAAAGCTATGAGTGACAGGGAAAGAGAGATGTGTAGTGCCAGTCCAGTGGAGCTAACGTAGTATCATAACGCATTAGCTCTCAATCGATGGCAATTCGCGTGCAAAGCGTTTTCCAGTAGAAGAAGGGGGATGAGTGCAGTGCTTCAAGACTCCAACTCAGACCTCTGTGTATCCATCCACCATCAAGTTAACACAGTCAAAACCCCACAACCCTTCAGATCAGATCAGAAATTGATGCATGTGAGGCACACAGCCATCTCCATAGGAAGTGCAAGTGCATACAGTTGCATGTAGCCATGATGTAATTTATGTTGGAATGTGTCTATTTCTTGTCTTCAACGTCCAATAAAGAAGACAAGGGAAATACATTTTTAAAATGAATCACAACAAATAGGCATTCAGAAATACACAAGATGAATCTGTCATCTTGACCCTCTTTTTTTGAACAGCCTATACGAGAAAGGATGGAGCATGCACTCTTGGGGATGAACAGGAGACACTTCCTGTACTATCCTCTGGCTGATGATAGCAGTAGTGGTTTGCCTCGTTATCCTGGTTTTGAGCATGACTGTGGTAAAGAGGCTATTGCATTTGTGCAACTGTGTCCGCCTTGTCAACAGCGTAGTTAACTGACTGGCCTGTTTGCATCCTTGCTCCGGAAAAGGTAGGCTGTCTCCTGTCACACTCGCACAGATAGAGAAGACAAACCAAATAAGAGAGTCAGAATAAGGGAGTGAGAAAAAGAGATAAAGGAGAAAGGGAACTTTAAGAAGAAAAGATGGAATGATGTGTGTGTATGTCTGTATGTGTGTGAGAGACAGAGAGAGTGAGAGAGAGAGGGGAGAACAATAAAGAGATTCCCTCCCATGACGTTTGATTTTGTAAAATATTTAATAAGGAAAACAAAATGTAAAAACCAACTCTGGTCCCTTGATGCCGCTGCCCTGTTTGTGTTAAACAAGACAGCAGACTAAATATCCCACCTACAGTCAAAAATAAGGTATTACATTATTTGTTCTTTTATATGTAACCATGTACAGTATCTGATAAGGAAAGGGTGGTATATCTGTCAAGTTAATGTGATCTTATACCTCAAACACTGTTCTGGGCACAGGACCATACATCAAAATATCCAAGGGATCACTGCTGTGCCAGAGGCTCCAATGTCAACCCCCAGTCAATGTTTATGCCAATGCAGCTCAATCTGATATCTAAATATCTATGTCTGTATCTATTTTTTACTTATCTCTATATGAAAGATCTCAGTCATTCATTTTCTTCAGTTGCTATTGCGTCACTATGGCAATATTTACACACAGTTAAAAGTATAAGTCAGGCCCTTCATGCAGAAAGCACAGAGAGGACATTTCTTTTTTTGAGGCAATTTGGGTTTTATGCAGCTTAACTCCACTGTAGAGTAGGTGCTATAGAGCTGGTAAGTACCTCTTCAAACAGGCCAGTCACATGGACTCTACTGTACTTTTTCCAGGAGAATGTTGCCCACTAAGGATAAACCAACCTCTGACTAATAGTATCTACAAATAATCATTGGTTGGTAAGATTTTGGAAACGTGAAGTATTTAAAAGTAAAATTGTTTCCAGGATTTATAAGTTGCCTTTAAATTGTTTAAATAGAATCAACCACAGTGCTGAAGGACATAAAATCACATTCTAATAATGATAACACCCATGTCTGCTATTTATAGTGCCATCAGTACTCATTCCCGCTCAGTCCTCTTTTCTTCTTCGTTTAAAGTCTTCAGGTGCGATGAAACCCCAGGCGTTCAAGATCACAGTTATACCCTCAGGGTAAAGCATGAAGGTCATGTTCTTCATCAACATAGCTCCAAGTTAAAAGGACTAATCGAATTTAACTTACTCCAGAGCTTCAAAACACTACCGCCTGGTTAAATCAATATTAATCTTGTCAAAACTTTCATTCATGTTGCATGAAAAAATGAAAACATTCATCTAAAAAGAAGGAAAAGTCAACCTGTGGATGCTGAAACAGAGGCAGCAAGTTGGCTTTTAGCAGGGCTCAGCCTGGCTTCACAAATGGGGAAGCTATTTACTATACTTACAGGTACAATTAGCTCACACAATGTCAATAAACTGTATACTATAAAACAAAAATAAATCAAAATAAAAACTGACTTAGAAGTAGACAAAGAAGAACAATAAAAATGTATACAGAGTTCCAAAATCAGTAAAACCCCTAAAAAACATAACTGAGACAAGATTTTTTTCTGCAGTTACATAGAAAGCACAGAGCAATCCTTTGAGAGAAAGAAGAATGCTATCTTAAACTACTTTGTGTCTAAATTCCACTTGAGGATTGTAAGTGCTTGAAACAGTGGGCCATCTACAGTATTTCATTTAAACAGGCACAAACAGCCAACCTCAAATACAATGTTACACTATGGACCATAAACAGTTTCCACAAAACATTTTCACTTTCAGTTTGATATTCAGCCAACTCAATTTTGTAGAGTCAAGAGTGAAAGCCATTAACTAGTCAATGCAACTAGAGCAGCAAATAAAAGCCAGTTTTTCCCTGTACTGAGACCAGTGTCTGCTATTCTAATACATTCAGCTTCCAGACACAGTAAATATATATGATTCTACAACGCAATTAGAATCCGAATCCTTTGAATGTTCTTAACAGGTTTCTATCTTGTAGTCATAACAGACGGTTCAAAACAGATCATAATTCACAAATTCACAAAAAACAACAGATAGTGCTTTTAACTTGAAGTTCTGCTTTACAAAAGGGCAGCGACAAAAATGCTCTGACGCCTCTCATGAAGTATGGAAAAGTGCACCATTATAAAGTAGATAAATCCAAGATACCAGCCACAACACACGGACATTTCTAAGAATGACAGTGAGATACACTGAAATGTACCATGGGTCTTCTCCTATAGCAGAAATGCTCCATTTACACAAGATGTTAACACACCTTAAGATACAGTGTTGGGAGTAACATGGTTGAAATGACTGCAGAGACTTATACATTTGCGAGATGGACATTATTTTCAGGAGTTATGTCCCGTCACTGTTCCCGTGGTCAGAGCCAGAACCAGAGACAGTAGGCTAGGACATCTGTGTCCTGTCAGTGCCGACAGCAACAGTGCCTGAGCAACTGACAGATTACAAGATGTCAGGAATTAATGTTAAAGTCTTGCTACACCTAATATCATTACATTTTATCAGTGGCGGAAAGTAACTATACCGTAGACTACTTCAATTCTATTTTAAGGTGCTTTTAATTGCGTATTTTTAATCCTACTTATTAGGCTACTTGTAGCAACCACAATTCAGAGTCAAGTAGGCTATTGTGCTTTTATTTTTTTGGGGCATTTTTGGCCTTTATTTTTGACAGGACAGCTGAAGATATGAGAGAGGAGAGAGAGGGAAAGGGCGTCAGGTCAGAGTCGAACCCGGGCCCGCTGCATCGAGGAATAAACCTCTATATATGGACGGCCGCTCTACCAACGGAGCTATCTAGGCCGCCTGACTATTGTACGTTTTACTTTACTATGTATATTATAGCTTTAGGTACTTTGCAGCTTCAGATTAATAATACAAAATAATATGAATAAATTATGATATATTAAAGTGGATGAAGAAGACATTTTATTGAGCTTTTATTTTGGTGAAAGCAACTCAAAAGTAACTCAAAAGTAATGTAAAGCATTACAATTTAGAGACAGTAATAATGTAATGTCAAATGACAGTAAATAGTTATCAATAATGTACTACATTTTGAAAGTAACTTGCCCAACACTGTTAAGATTGCGTGAGAGATGTCCTTCCATCCCTTAATGCTCACAGTACAGTTAGTTTAACATAACGAGTAAGACGTAGAGTAAGGTTTATACATTCCCATGATGGAGTTACACACATGTTTGGGTTTATGTGTAATTGCATGTGCGACTGCATGAGTGTGTAAACTCCCACCTGCCAGGCTGCCAGGCCTCTGCAGTGTAGCAGTAGCGTAGAGCTCGTGGGAGATCTTGTACTGGTCAGAAGCGTGGTGAGCTGCCAGTCGTTTGGGAGACAGAGTGGCATAGCTCCCTATGCCCGAACTCATCTGCAAACACAAGAGGCTTTTGCTGTGAGTGGTTCAGATAGAAAAGTGTATAAATGTATTTCTTTTCAATTTACTTTTGTGTCTAAATAGGTTGCTTAAGTAAAAAATTGGCACGTTGTGTAATCCATGTCCAAACCACTTAGAGTAAGGAATGTAATTTACGCTGGGAACACACACGCAGACAACACCTTTCATCATGCTACAGTGTGAGATAATGGATATGAGAAATTAAACTAACTGACCCAGGAAAGCAAGATTAGGATAAGGTGTTATTTGAAAAGATTACCCATTTGAAGAGCTAACATTGACTTGTATAGATTGGTTGGTATGGTTTGAAAATATAATATAACACGCAGCTGCTATGCTAGGCTCACTCAATAGTATGATTACACAATATCATATATGACTGTCAATTACAGCTCTGTGCAAGAAATATCAATAATGACCATTAGCACTGCACATACTGTACTTAAAAATATTATCTTTGTACAATTATGCTGCATATAATAACTACTGTCAAATCACTTTTTAAACCTACTGTTTGTAGAATAACTTGCTTTGTAATGAACATCTGTAAATGTGTATAACCATTATAATGATAAATGTTCATCAGTTAAAATGCATTAATTCCTCCAATTGGATATCAAAAAAATGTATTAACCCCGGTCAGGATCATATGTTACTGGTTGCAGGAAAATCTGCATACTCATACATGATATTACAATTTACTTCATTGAAGAAGGTCATGTGTGCACAACAACAAAATTCAGTTACTCAACAATTGTTAGATTGATTTTACTCAGACTTTGAGGAACAGAGCTCATAGTTGCACTAGCTGTACTGTTGCAGTTGCCTTGGTGTCATTCATTATAATGTTTTAGAACCAGTAGCATTTGCAATGCAATTTGAATGCAGGCTGCACATAAAAAGGTTGGTATTTAATACTATGGTAACGTAAAATTAATTTCCTTTCTACAGGTGAAAGACATTCTGAACGGTACCTGGTGAAGAGGGGACGATGATGAGCTGGCCCCTCCCCCTGCTGCTGTAGAGTTTGGTGGGGTTGCAACTCTCAGGGGAGACCCGCCCCCTCCTGCTGTTGTCACAGCAACTGTGGTGCTGGAAGACAAATTGGAAAAGTAAGTTAATTTGTATGAAATATAATGACTTCAAATGAGTCATTCCACTTCACATATAAAAAAATGATATGCTTGGGAGTATTTTATATTTATTACAAGCCAAAAGGCAGCCCAAGAAGGTAATTTTCCCTTTTCTATTCTATACTACTGTAGTCTAGGGCTGGGCGATATAGAGAAAATCTAATTTCACAATATTTTTGACCAAATATCTCGATATCAATACCGCAATGATATTGTAGTGTTGACTATTGGTGCTTTCACAAAATATTTACACAATGAGATTTTTGATAAATAATCATCAATAATGTGGATATATTGACTAAGTGGGTAAAGGCAAATAATAGAAGAGGTACAGTCTGGTAAGTTCAGAAAATTACATCACGTTACTGTAATGCAGCCTTTAAAACCAGGAAAAGACAACACTTGTCATATCACAATATTACAATATCCAAAATCTAAGACGTTATCGAGTCTCATATCACAATATCGATATAATATCGATATGCTGCCCAGCTCTACTGTAGTCACTCATTATTTACGTATCTCTCCAGTCAAACTGTCTGTAAAACCTTTGAGTGAGACGGATGTGTTAAATACAGTAATTCTTTCAAATGCCATCCCCTTTATCCACCTTCAAACACCATCGGACCTTCATCAGAATCAACATCAATACATCAAAATCAATGTAACAGTGGCTCTCTACCTGTATGACTTGGCCAGTCGATTAGCAGGAGACTGTTTGCTGGGAGAGGAGGAGGAAGGCAGGCGCTGAGTTGTGGCGTACCCCGGTGTGTCAGAGGCTGATCCCAGGCGTTGGAGTTTACCTGGGGAACCAGATCCCGAGCCGCCTCCTCCTCCAGACAGAGGGGAACTGACACGCTGGGTGGGTAATGTGGAGCTGGAGTAGTAGATTGCTGGAAAACAAGGGAAGACAGAAAAATTCAATAAATGGGGGAAAGCACACCTTAGGCCAAAGATCGATGATCGACTTTGTGTTCGTATCATCAGATCCGCGACCCTAATGTGAGAAAATTATACATTCTGCAGGCTTGGCTAGTGGCAAGTTTTTTGTTCCAATTTTCATGCATGTCTGTCACTGTTTCTAAATCCCATCTCTGTGTATCCACAGCACTGCATGCTATGTCAGATTCATTTATTATCAAGAAAATGCATCTCCATGAAAAGAGACAGGGAGGAGTAAGGAAGAGAAGGATAGGTGAGTTTTACCTGACCCTGCCCCAGTTTGTGATTGTTGCTGCTGGGCTGCACGACTAGATGTCACCTGAAGGGATGTAGGCAAGTGAGGGGAAAAGAGTCATGACAGGGGAGAAGGGATGAATACAGGGAGTGATTAGTGTGGGGGGACGAAGTTGGGAGGAGGGAAAGGGAGAGACAGAGTTAAGAAAATTGGGATAAAATAGAATAAAGAGTAGTGGCCATCAAAAACTTTTAGGCAACAATGAGTACAGTCAAGCTTTTGAGGAGTCCCAAATGAACCTCAAGCAGCTAGTAATGAAATCTCCACAGAAAACAGAGAGTGATTCAAACTCATAGAAGCCGGCCATGAAGGCCTGGAAGTTAGGCCAACTGAATTAATTCCTCATAAAGCCTTTCTTGCACCACTTACTCAAAGTAGAGTGAAGGATTACACAGTCACCTGCCATCATGTAAGCCTAATTATTCACAAATCCTTAAAATAATTGAGTCAGTTATTAAAAGCAAACAAAAGAGAAAGTTATTTGCTGTTAAATCACTCATATTGATGTGGTATGGTAAAACACAGTTTTGACTGCAATATGCAATTAATTGCTAACAAACAAAAAGATGTGTGCCAGTGCGTGAGGCAGAGCATGAGAAGCCTTTCTACCACACATCCCATGCTGGTCGATCCTAATATATTCTCCTTAGGCTCCAGAGATAGTAGGGGAGAACATATGCCTGTACTCCACTGAGCCTCATATCGCCTTATGTTGATGCTTAAGCTGTAAAAGGGATTCAAATACATTATTATAGCCTTTCATGGCTGCAGTTGTACAAGGCGGTTATGCAAGCATAGTCACCTTGGAGCACCGTCATCACTGCATAGACAGTGTTACTCTCAGTGGAGGAGTCAGAGAACTTGAAATACTAAAACCATCTGTTTCTTAGCATTGATGTTATAAATACTGGCAACGTCATACACATCAGGAGAGACTAACAATAATATAATTCTAAATTGGCTTTAACATTTTGACAATAAATTGTATATTGATCTACATTACTAGAGTATTTTGGCCTATTTGTTCTTAATATGTCTGACAGTGTTTATATATATATATATATAAGCATGCTAAAAAATGTCATCATGACACAAACAATCTGGAGTTAAGTTGGAAAGGCTACGTTTATACAACTGTATCCAGATGTTCACAATTGTGCAGGGGGATTGGTAGCAAAAAGAATGCCTGCTCAGCAAACCTTCCCTGGATAAATATAGCAACACACACAGGCACACCCTCTCCTATTATGTTCTGAATGGCAGTTTCTGGTTATATTTCCCTGCTTTGCGATGAGCCAGTGCCTGTCTGCTGAAGACAACAAGCCTTTGGTTCCAGCACTGTTTTGCTTGCAGAGTGGTCATGGAAAGTGATTTATCTTTGGCTGGGTGGAATAGCTAGCCTGGCTCCTCCCTCCTACGTACTGTACGAGTACGAGTTGGCTAAAGGCCTTTTTTCAGTAGCTGCAGCCGAGCTGGCACACGCAATGTGACGTCATGAGAGCATCCTAACTGTTCTCCGGTTACCATCGAGCTCGTTCAGGCTTCCTGTTTTCGCTTTGTCGTGCGCAATTGAAAAAAATAAAGTTAAAATAAAAGCACCTTGGGTGTGGCTAGTATACCACGCATTTAAGGCAAACGCTAGCGAGGCTAAGCTGACGTCATGACCAAACGTTAGCGATTGGTTATGGCAGATCCAGAGTGGGTCTGGGCAGATTCAATATTTTTAAACTTCAACAGAGTACCCACCTTCAAGGAAGTTAACACTTGTCAATGGAGAGTGGCCAAACTCTCTGTACAAATGAAATGTCCCAGAGTCTGGTAGGAACAGGCTATGGAATAGCAGTCTCTTTCAAAAAATCTGATGTACAGTTTGGGGGAAGGCAAGCAGGCAGAGTAGAAGAGACAGGGACTCAAAGGATGGAAAATTGTTAAAATGAGGAACAGGTCAAATATACAGTAGCCAAAGCTATAATAGATTCACTATATTGTCATATTGTTGGAGCTAGTTGATGTGGCTCGGAAAAGGAAAGTTTGGGGTCCCCTACTGCAGCTGCTGTCCCCGCGACCCGATACCGGATAAGCGGATGAAGATGCATGGATGGGTGGACTATATTGTCATGTTCTTGGCTCAGTGACATGCTGACATTGTGCCTATCATAAGCACTGAAATGCTTATGATAGGCAACAGTATAGCCTTCATTCTTGAGTTGCTGATCCATCCTGATCTCAACACACAGGACGTAAATCCTGATGGAAGCTGTACGGTAACTTAACCTGGCACCACTACAAAGGATGGGCTGAATCCTACTCTAAAGCCAAAAACCTTGAATGGTAAATATACTGCTAGAATTACTTCTACATGCTAAATCTATGGCCATGAAATCAAAGATTAAAATGGCTAAACTAACAGCAACTGGTTAAAATGCAGTTCCTATTTTAAATCAGCTGTGGGTGCACCTTTTATTAGCACCCTCTTAAAAAGTCCTTTAGCAGGAATCGACAGAATGTCTGCCTATCTTCTTTGTTACACAAATTACTTTGCCACTATAAATTGTTAAACTAAACTGAAATATACTCAATGTGAATAAATTCAATGAGTTTAAGTGATTCTACAAATTATGATTTCCTTACAAATGTCAACAGCAATCCCAGTGTATTCAGCCAATTTTTCTGCCAATTTCCATAAATATATCTATTTTGATGTCAACTCCTTCCAAACAACCAAGACAATTTCATATAAAGACACAATCCATCTATGTTCTTTTTGGTTTCTCTGTATTATCTTTATTCCTCCTTGTTATGGGACTAAATTATGCTACGTCAACACCGTTTATTGTAGAAACGTGATTTAAACTGTTTGGCTCAATAAGGACCAACTGAATCACTCAGTTTGTTTGTTTCATAATCTCCAAAATATATAACGTTTTTCTTCATCCTTTTCCCCCATTCAGGTGAATGGATGGAATGTTCAGAGTTAAAGTGGGTGATATCACATGCAGGGTGGCATTAAGCTGTTATTAAAAGATATTTTACCAAATTCCTCTTAGTCCCTAGTCTAGCTATCCCCAGACCAAGCTCAATCTTTTCAAGATTAAACATTAGTCTGGGGAGTCTGTTCTGTATTTTCTCTGCACAAGAGACGTAATCAACGAGCATTGTTCAAATGACTCTGTACGCAATTGGATAATCCTTCAACCAATCATGCCAACAATCCGGGTGACGTACTTTGCAGACAGTGGCATCAATTACTGGTTGTTGCCCTTCAGTGGCCGCCATGATGAAAGCAAACAAAAATCTTTTGCCGCCACTCATTGGCCGTCTCTTCTCTATCGCGCCAGGTGGATAAGCCAGGTTGTGATTGATTCCCGTAAATTTGTAACAGAAGCAGGATAGATAAATGTATAGGTTTCCAGCCTGAGCTGCAGGGAGAAATCAAATTGCTGGCAGATCAGGCTTGGTTTACCCAGTCTACTTATTGCCACAATTTTTTTCAAATGTAGAAAAATTAGTTCTCTTATAAACAATGTAACTATGCAAACAAGCGTACATATTTTGCGATATGGCCTCAAAGTGGAGTGCCATCCAACTGTCCAAACTGACCCCAATGTTATCTGAGACCAAAAAAAAAAAGAAATTCGCAACTTTTCCATTTCCCACATTTTTGACACCAAAAAAAATAAAATTGCGTAAACATGTCAGTGATATAAATCATGCTGTTGTAATGAGCTTTGAGTGGTGTCTCTCAGCTTAAGCTCCAATAAATGAACCGTTTGACCAAGGAGTCACTCGACAGTTGCCATTACTAAGCAACCATTAAAGGTGCCCTGCCACAAATATTTCATTACTTTGTGGTAATGTCTGAAGTTCTACCATGGACTCCATAAATTTTTTTTGTGGATAAAAATGCCTTGGTTACCTTGGTTACCTTGTTTCAAACCATTCTAGCGTGGTATGGAAAGCCTGCAGGAAGACTCAGCTCGATTTGTGCCAGTTTTCATTGACTTAAGCTGCTTGACTCTGATTGGCTAACAGCTAGCCAATGAGAGCCTGTCTATTAGCATTTTTTACCCAGCACAACTGGGAGAGCTCATGAATAGCAATGAGCTCAGGCAACATGACATCAGACTGACCAGCTTTTGTAATTGGTCTAATTTCTCAACTTGTTGCTTTTCAGTGGCTAGAGCTGACAGAGGAAGTAGCAGTTCCTTTTCACATTAATAACATAACACAAACACATATGGACTGAGCATATTTCTAAAAAATTAAGTAAAAACGGTTGTGTGACAGGGTACATTTAATTACAGGTGGGGAGCAACAGCTGTTTGAGATTAGCTGATTAAACTCCTTGTCTGATGTCTGTGGCGTAACAGCAGCTTCATTCCAGACAAACACAGGTGTCATTTACAGTGTTACGCTGTAGTAAGGGACCAGTCAGACCCAGAAGTCTAGATTTTCAAAATAGAATGTAACAGGAGCTTACAGCAGGCTTTATGAGCACTGAATACTTTCAAAATAAAAATCTACACACACACACACACACACACACACACACACACACACACACACACACACACGTAAAATAAATGATGATGGTGGAGGGACAGTGTTTCCCTGTGCCCGCATGCCCTATTTATCCCTTTTCTATCATTTCAACTTGTAATACTTCTTCAGCTGCACTTCATACTTAAAGTTATCTAACATTGCAGTTTAGCTCCTAACCATTTATTTAAGCAATGTTGTTCATCTTCCAGCTATACATGAAGCAAAAGAGTCCAGCTTCCAGCTTTTCCATCAATACTGTTTAGCTTCCAGCTGTCAATCCAGTAATGCAGCTCAGCGCCAGCTTCTCACCAGCCAGCAAATATTACAGTATTAATCATGTGTTTGAATGCATCAATATCAATAGTTTTACCATAATAGCACAGGTAACATGTCCTACCTTTTTCAAAGCTGGAACTACAAACACCCTGGATTACTGCAATTAGTTGTGGTCTTTAAAAAATATTTGAGTATTTAAGGTGGTAATGGAAGCTATAACAAGTGCACATGAAACAAAAAGTGTTTTATGTTAACAATGTTACTTGATGTGTTTGTTTATGTGCACATGGATAAAAGGTTATTAGAGAGGGAATGATTCAAAGTGTTGTGTCTATAAACTGCGAGGGAGAGATCTTAAATGGGGATGAGAGCCACAATCCAGAACTGTGCACCATAAAAAAACTCCTATACAAGTCCCCTGTGTTAATTTAGTAGGTTACAAAGCCAAGCGAGAGAAGGCTGATGAGATGCAGGCCAAAAACATTGAGTTCAAGAAAACTATTAATGGTTTATGTTACTTGATAGTGTTCAACACTACAGATGTGCTACAGTCATCAAGATGCAAAGTAAGACAGAAATGGACTTTAGACTTATGAAGAGGTGAGTGAACAGATACAAAGATGGATGGGTGATTCACAGGGTAAATAAATGAGTAGAGCTGAATTGTTGGCTGAGTTAACTAATAAATAGGAAGCCTGACACACAGTGTGAGAGATAGCACTTCCCCCATCACATTCTGTCATCTTGCAGTGCCGCTTGTCTTCTCCTCCAGTAAAACACTGGGATATTTAAGGTGCCATGTATCCATGCATAATTAAAACAGGGCCTCTCAGGGTTATAAATACCCTACAGAAGAGCAGCAACATGCTAGACCTTTCACAATTCTCTCCCTGAAACAGTCACTTGTGCAAACTTTTGCACACACAGGGAGTGCATAGAAAACCCCCCCATGTGTACAGTATATGCATGTGCACGTGTCTGCAAGCGCACCAACACAAACCTGCAGTACTGCACATGCATGCAAGCTGCACTTGCCTATCTAGCAGCACTGGCTTGCGTAAAGCTATTCATGATCAACAAGCCCTGCTGACAACACTGGCCCCATTACACTGACAAGCCAACAGCATCAGAGAGGAGGACGGACACACACACACACACACACACACACACACACACACACACAAACATACTCATGCTCACATAGACAGAGATGGTGAGCAGAGAGGACAGAGAAGAAAGAAGGGGGGAGGGAAAGGAGGACAGGAGCACTGCAATATAAGGGAAACAGGGGAGAAGAAATATTAAAGATTTTAGAATACAGACAGAATAAAAACTCCCTTTGCGTATCTGTCCGTCCATCTATATGTTTGTCCATCTGTTTTTCTATCTGTCGGTCTTGCCTCCTGTATATCTTACTTATTATGGGAAGTAATAGAAGTTCTGTCCTAACCCAGCTATGAAATGAACTTGTGACTGTGTGACTGTAGGGAGGAAATTAATGAATGTGTTCACAAAGACAGAACATTACCTCCTTCACTTTTCTCTCACATATACATACACAGATTTGCACACACACACACACACACACACACACACACACACACACACACACACACAGCAAATGAGAAACTAACACAACCATAAAAAACACACATTTAAGTAATGGAAACTTTACTGAAAAAATACTTGCAAGATATTCATAAAAAGCTGTAATCCTTGTTAAATATTACATATATTATATTTGCAGTGGCCATACCTTTTAATAAAGCACTGCAGCTACTCAGAGATTTAGCAGGTGTGTGTGTGTGTGTGTGTGTGTGAGCATGTGTGTACACATGTATTACCACTGATATGCTAAGGACATGAAAATTGGAAATAATTGGCTCTTCTAGGCCGGAAAGTAATTAGGTGGGTTTTCTCTCTTTATCGGCACACTGCTGTGATTAATATGTGACTTTGTCTACAGCTTTATTTCTCAAGTCTTTGTAAACAAGACACTTGCTGAGATTTCTCTGTGTGCGTTTAATCATCTCCTCATTTTGGTCTGAGCATCTGATTACCTGTGTCCTTCTGAACAGCGTTAAAGAATTTGTCTAATATGCTATGGATTGCTTTCAAAGCCAGTTGTAGTGTCTCGACCACTTCAGTAAGGCTAATCAAATGTGATGCTGTATAAATATGTACTAACATCACGAATCAACTAGATCCAAGTGGGATGTCAAACAAATCCACGGCGAGAGCATGTAGCTGGAGAAGTGCTATGCAGAAAAATAGGGGGTAAAGGAAAAAGAAGGGCAATGTTCACTCAGTCTGTGGCGGAATGACAGAGGAGCAAGGAATCTGAAAATCAGCATGTACAATATATTGCAACACTTTTTCTCAATATCCCTTCGACGAGCAAAGTAGAGAGTACAAGCTGTTGTACTTATAAACAGTGGAGAACTAAATTCAAAGTCAAACTCCTTTGATGTCAATTATTAACATATTCTGGCCATCAGCATAATGTCCAAGTTCTTTAAGAACAGACACTTAAATGTACACAAATGGCCAGAGTTAGAACCTCCACCCATCCCCATTATCATCCGCGTACAGCAGTGTTTCCTACCTGGTTGTAGCTGTGCACGGCTCCTCCAACCAGCCCGCTGCGCTGAGAAGTTGCTGCGGAGATGCTGTCGCTAAGGGCGAGGGTCTGGTTGCTATGGTAGCTGGCAGAGTACTGTAGCGAAGCCTCCGGGGTGGAGTTGAGCTGCAAGGAACTCTGGGAAAGAAGAGCTGGTCCTACCAATAGAGACAGGAGAGGTGTGTGGTTGGGTAGGTGGTGGGGGTTGAGTTAAGTTTGTGCGTGTGTGTGTGTGTGTGTGTGTGTGTGTGTGTGTGTGTGTGTGTGTGTGTGTGTGTGTGTGCGTGTGCATGCGTGCGTGTGTGCATATATAGAGCGAGTGAGAGAGTGAGTATAGAGAGATTAAGAGTGAGAAAGAGAGGGGGCGTGAAGGGGAGCAATTGAGAGGCGAAGAGTGAAATAGGGAAGAGAGAGAGAGTAGCAATTTAGAACAGATAGTGCAGCAGTGCAGCACTCCGTGAGTTGGAGATGGCATACATAATTTATTAGCAATGGGAAAGAGAAACAGAGGAACAGAGAATGGGGCGAGGAGGAGGAGCAGGGAGATGGAGGAGATGGGAGGGCTGAAAAGAAGAAAGTTTTAATAGATGGAACACCTAATAACTTGATTTGTTACCTCCCCAAACACGTTCATTTTTATTTTGTGATGTCGATTTAAGCAAAAATTCACTTGACCCCTTGTGTAAGATATAAGGAAGTTCTAGTTTGAAATGAATTGCTAAACATTGTTGTTGTCTATTAAGCTTTGCAGTGTATTTTAATATTGCTTCATATACTTAATTGTCCTGTACCTCATTTCACCTTCCATACATTTTAACAGCCTAAGCATCATTTAAGTGTTGACATACAGGAGAGTCTATATGAACCATATCGGTCGTCAACGATAAGCATGAATGTAACCACACACACCGCACACACACATATGTAAATGTAACCCCCCAGTTGAGAAACAGCATCACCCAGACCACCTGACGCAGTCACTGCTGTGGCGTCAAATAATAATCCCTCTCTCTCTGATTTCCACGCTGTGCACATATAAATTATATTGAGTGGAAATAAGAACATCATAAGGCAGTTTGTAAGATGGACTATCTTCCAATGTGTGTACGGAGTGATGAAGTGAACGGAAGTGAACTGTTACAAACCCCTTGATAGCCAGTGGTGTTTGTGTGAGAGGATATAAAGGTTATCTGTATGTGTGTTTATATGTGTGGTTTGGTTTTATTGAAAGACAATTAGATCTGTGACCGTGACCTGTTCACTCAGCAGTGTAAATATTTCATTAAATTGCTATTTTTAATCTCTCGCTGAATACAAATTTCAAGTGTATGTGTGTTGTTATAGTTACTTATTGTAAGGAAGCCAATACTGGCATATCTAGTTTATACTTTTTCTCATTTTAAAATTCTAAATATCATAACTATCTCCTAATAAAGTCTACAATAAGTGTCTTCCCCAGAGCGCACTGGCATCATTGTTTCTTATTTCCCCCAAAATATCAAGTACCCCTTAGTATTATTCTCCCATATGTATTTTCTCTCTCTCTCTCTCTCTTTCTCTCTCTCTTTCTCCCCCAGAATCCCTTTCTGGCTGTGAGCCTGTGCACTGTGAACCAAGATCAACTCCTCTGCTTCTTGCCTTCACAAAAGACTTTTCTTTCCTCATCTCGATTCATCCCTAGCTTTTTCTGAATTATTAAACAGCACTTTGAGTTACGCAGCGAGTGAGTGGGAGCTCCCAAGCTCGTCATCACTCGGCCTTGATGTTTGTTACATTGTGTGCGCTGCATGACAAAAACTGTGTGTGTTGGTTTCAGTGGTAAAAGTGCATGTGGATGGTCGGATAATAGGAAAGTCATTAGGTTTGTTGATGGAGAAATTTAGTTTTAAGATTGCACAATGCACCAAGGCCCCACAGTTATTGCTTATGCTTTGAAAAGTACATTTCATTCCATGATAATAACTCTTTTGTGAAGTTGTGTGTCTCTCTCAGCACTTGATAATGTGAATTTGTGCAGCTCTATTGTAACACCTTACCAACTAGTGTATCAGCTGAAACCAAAAAGCCTCCCTGTTTTGTGCCACCTTTCACTGAAGACAGCAGCATGTCACTATTCTGTGTATTTACCGTTAAGCTATTTGCAGCGCTACCCTTTGGGGGAAAACACACAAAAACACACATACAAATACTGTAGCTATGCTGAATTTATCTGCACCCACACATTGTGATGCTTGTGGTAGAAACCCATTTGGAAAATGGGAAAAAACAGCTGGGTATGGAGCAGCCACAATAAGAGTGCTCACAATGAGAGTGCCATCTATTTGGACTGGGCTAAAGCAGGCACTCCCTACAAACAAGATAAGAATCAAATGATCTGACATGTATCCCCACTGTTCTGCATGTGCTTAAACATGCAAGCTGTTTCTTATCAAATGAGAGTAGCAACAGCAGTCTTGTGGTAAATATTCCAAACCAGTTTTCTAAGTACATTTCTGTTCAGCTTTTGTGCTCTCCTACATACACAACACATGGTCCGCACTGTACAAGCAGATGCATTATTATGTAGGTGCTCACCAAACCAGCCCATTCCAATAGTACTAGAAACAATAGTTGGTAAAACTCTTTGTATAATATATGAGTAAACTCTTCAAGTAGTAATGCGCTGCTTCAGTGCATGTTCTTAAAATGCCATCCATTACAGCAATATCAACACTCAAAAAGGTCAGCAAACAATAAGTGGAATGGGAATGCAGTGTTCCAAAACCAATGACCTGCAAAGAGAATGCCAAGCGCATTTAGCAAGTACTCATACACGGGTTGGCTCCCAATCATTGGCTGAATTGAATTATCACAATACAAGGCATACAGAATGAAAAAGCTGCTTGAAAGGGGAGCAGCATAGTGTGTTACTGTACTGTCTGCAGGCTGTTATCGGTTTGTCTCCACATTTAAACAGCAATGGCATTTTATCTTTTTAAAAAATAACCCTTGAAAAAGGCCTTAAAGTCCTTGGTTTTGAAGTCAGTTTTATTTGTTAATGAACTATGCTAACCTTTCAGTGCAGATACAGCTGTTTCATTCTCACCTGGTGAGAAAATGTATTTCTATAACTTTTTGTGTGTGCAATATAATCACATTTTTTTCAAATAATTCACTAACTTAATCTAACTATACTGTCTACATTATGTCTAATCTGGAACAGAATCCTCCCTCAACTTAATGTGCTTATTGTAAGTAGAGATGAAATTTGAGTGAGAATATTAACATAGGGAATTGCGGCACTTAGGCCAGATATCTAATGGCCTAAAGGACTAATAAGAGCTTATTTCATTCAGGAAAACAAAAATAATTACAGAACAATACACACCATAATCCTTCTATGGTTAAACCAACCTGAGGTGTAGTTTCTATTAAGATTGCCTGGATATTCTTTCCCCCAGAGTACCTCTTTTAAAGAACTGACTGTGCATGACAATTAAAAATGAGATTTATACTCCTTTAGAAGCAGTAACCGGTTTGTTTACCCTTGCTAAAGTGCCTTCTAGAGTTGAGGAGACCTTGAGTTTGATCCATAATGTGTTAACAAAGTAAAGAACTAATTTCCTGTCCAAGAAATGTGAATGTGAATATACATAAAAAATAGAGACGCAATTGAAATTCGGTTTTGTACCTTTGTGTTCTTAGAATGATTGTGATCATATTTTGTATGGATTGCAGTTCTGTTTGGGTTTGACTCACGTCATTGACACAAAATGGATTGCAATAATTGGACAAACAATGATGCTGATAAGTATGCTTACGTTCTCCACTGTCAAGAATTCCTGATTCCTGGAGAGACCGAATGCAGGAATCCACCAATTCCAAACCAGTGGTCAGTTCGTCCTCGATATCCTTCTGTCCATCAGCTGTAAGGGAGAAAAGAGAAATAGGATGTAAGCAGACTATTACTAAAGATTATTATTACTTTTCATATGTGCAGATTAACACTGACTGTCAAAGCCAACAGTAGCCTTGGTCAAGCACCATTTTGACATTCTGATATGTATTTTAAAGTGTGATTATGTGTCTGTGTGACTGCCTGTGCATCTGTGTGTGTTTGCCATCATCTTTTAATCCATCAGGTATGTGGGTGGGTGCTTCTGCCCATACATTACTGGGCCGCTGTTGTAAATTCGAAATGTACCTTGACACACAATTTTCCTGGTGTGTCAATCAGACATGTGGCGGAACAGGCCTTGTTGATGCTGGGGCAATGAATCTAATCCTTAACTCAAGATGTCTGGCAAATATAAAACCCTAGAGATTTTGTCAGTGCTAGTATATGTGACAAGTCAGGGTTTTAAGTTGAAAAACAGCAGAAAAAAGGTTTCCGGAGATATTGCATTGATATCCTTTGCATTCATGGCTGAGCAGCATGAGTGTGTGTGTGTGTGTGTGTGTGTGTGTGTGTGTGTGTGTGTGTGTGTGTGTGTGCGCACATTAGAGAACCTTACCTTGAGCGTTCCAGCGAAATTGCTCATCTGCTGAACTGCAAAAGAAGGACGTAGTTATTAATAATAATAAAAAAACACCAACAACATACACAAAACGTGGCAGAATACCACCAACCTTTGATTATTAAATCAAAGGCTGCTTACAATAGAGCTTCCAAAGCACTATACAAAATATGGCAGAAAATAAAATATATAAAAAAAAAGACTTGTTAAATCTCAGTCTTCATTTGCATTGCAGCATCATTCCAAATTGAGACATTAACAATGTTGACTGTCTCTCTTTTAATGTGTAAAATATGTAAAACATTTATTGTATTGAGAGTAACCTCTATGTATATCTATGAATGCAAACAAAATAATAAGGAATTAAGTTAAACTCACTCCTAAATGTCATGTCGTTAGTCAGCACAGGCCATTTATTTATAATTGTTTTTACAGAGCTAACATTTCACAGAATGTGGTCCTGTGCATTCAGGTAAGTCCTTTTATTATTCTCAAATGGATAGTGTTGTACACACATACAGAGCAACACAAGGGCACATACACATTCACGCACATGGACACACATGCAAACAAGGCTTCTTTTCCATTCTCTTGATGGCTGTCCATTGATCGGTGATGGGTGGGTGGTTGAACAGAGAGAAAAAGACAAAGAAGAGGTAGAAGGAAACAGAAAGGCAGAAAGCAAAAGTCAGAGATGAGTATTGAGCCACCTTCTGTGTGATCAATGCAGACACGGACAGACTAACTGATACATATAGACTATTTCAACTGACTTCATCTACACCATTAGGCTCACTGTCTGGACTACTTGGCTTGTGCCTGCCTTTGTCCCAGTTGGACTAGAGTTTCCACATACCACACTTTCTAATTGCATGCGTGTGTGTGAGCGCCTTGGTTGTCATTGCACAATTTGTGTCTAAAGTGCTTGTGTGCCTTCAAGGTGGTATATGAAGTATTTGAGAACAAGTGAATACATTAACATGTGTGATTTGTCCATTTGTCTTGTTGGTTGAGATGGTAATGGCCGTCCAGACATGGACAAATTCACAAGTAGCTTTCATTGATTGATTTGACTGGTTGAATAAGTCTCGGTTTTAAAACAGCAGCTTTTTTCCAGAGCATCAGTGTCTTGTAATGCCTGCAGTGGTTACTGTAGACTCAAAGAAAAAAAGAATCATGGCTATGTGGCAATATGTAATACATCTGTTACTTCTTACTTTAACCTACTTTAAAAATATTTTTTGTGAAATTCAGTCACTTCAGTCCTGCTAGACAGTTTGGCCGGCTGCCCTCATTGCAGAACCTCAGGACCTGTGCTGCTGACAAGAGGACAGCTGGTTCTGAAGCGTGACGGTGTGGACTGGGTGGGCGCTTTAGTAGTGGTTACAAGTCGCTGACTTCTCAGTTGTAAATGTTGGAGTTAGACTGTAGACACCGGCACAATCTGTAACCTAAATGTATGCATTTCATTTGTAAAACCTGTTGAGACCATTACAGCGTCTACAGAGCAACAGGTCTCATTGTTTTTCAAAGTATAGACAAGGACCCAATCTCATGACCTTTATCATCACAATTAGGCCCCAACGTGATTCCATATGAGGTTTTAGAATAGATGTCGTTTTCTACTTTGTCATCAAATATTCACAGGACTCAATATAAACTTTTAGGGTGTTTCCACACCTATAGTTCATTTGCTCTGGTCTGAGTCAGTTGATGAGTTTGTAAACGAGCGATTTCCCTTTGGTTCGGTTTCGTTTTACACAGAAAAATCCAAGCGTACCAATATGCATCTCAACCAGCGCTTCTTGGTCAGCTGTGTGTGGGGAGGGGGATGCAGAAGGTAAATACGGGAAGAAGGTCATGTCTTCTTTACTAGTGCTTATGTATTGCATCTCCACTGTCAAACAAGCTCATTTCATTTTAATTTTTCAGACGAGCAACTTTACTATGTCTATGGTCTGTTTAACGGCACTTCACTCTGATTGTCTGTCTTCCACTTTTGTGGCTGGTTTGACCACGGAAATGAGAGCTTCAGCGAGCTCAACCTCAATCTATTTCTGTTGCAAACATACATTGCAAGTAGGGGTGGGGGAAAAATCGATACAGCGTAGTATCGCGATATTTTCAGTGGTAATACTGTTTCGATACATACGATGTATCTTTTTAGATAAAATAGATGTTGACAGAGTTTCCTTTTGGGGACATCATTTGAAATTGGGGAAAATTATAAGTTGGAAAAAAGGTTATAAATTGCAATATGTTGCAGAATATATCGTCTCATGGGATAAGTATCGTGATGATATTGTCTCGGGAGGCGTCTAGTGATTTCCACCCCTAATTGCAAGCTGCTCCAGTTTGCATGTTTTGCCATATTGCAAATTGTAAAGCACACCTGACTACAGGAGCCATATAGCTCAGACTTGTGGAGAACACAGTTGGAGCGGTTTGAGGTCGAATCACGTTTTCACCACAAAACAAACCGCTCTGAGTGCGATTGCTGCATTCACACCTGGCCAAACGAACCGCACCATGGGGGTAATGGAACTCTAGTGCGATTCAACTGAACAAAATGAGGCCCCATTACCCTATAGTCAATAGTTCTGTGTGTCTTGCGCTTTTATCTTGCCCTCAGGATACAGCTTTTCCTGCATTTCTTTTTAGTTGAAAGTGATTATTATGTAACTGCTAATCACTGTGATTCACTAGTGCAGCAAGTCTGATCAGTTACAAATTAACAAGGCAGAAATGTAATTATCTAATTATCAAAGCACAGCAATATGCAAGAAAAGGTCCAATGGATCCACATAAATTAAGCACTGGCTATATACTGTAGTACTCCAACTTTTTTAGAACACTGTTTTAATGATATTTTCATTCACTATCATTTGATCTTTTTACCTGTACACCCACTCGCTTTGAATTGTTTCACGTGATCATCTCTCTGCATGCCTACTTTTGTTTCACTGATTTTTGGAACCAAAATGATGCGATCAAAATGAAATGCTTTGTGAAAATAAGTCATTGTAGAATATGTGTAATAAAGCTAGCAGCTCATTTACCAAATCTCCTCATGTCACCGTAAGTTGCAGTTTGTGATGAAGGAACAACATTCAAATGGACACTGTTTAAACAATTACTCTCCAGCTGGGACTGAATTTGACTGATGTTAATAAAGGTCAACTGAACTGAAAAATGTAAAGACAAGTTTTCAGCTTTCTAGGTTAATGGAAAACTGTCATTATTGGGGCAGCAGCTGCCTGAAGGATAGAAACGCTGGGTTGTGACCGAAAGGTCATTGGTTCAAATACTTGGACCAGCAGAGAAAATTTAAATAAATCTATTAATCCCCAGTTGTTTCTCTGTGGTGAATATTATCAAAGTATGGCTGAATAGTGTAGCTGCCCTTTGTGAATGTGTTTGACTGTCTGAAAGTGAATTAGGATTATGCTCAGTACATTTTTGCCTGACAGAAAAAAGCATGAAGACTTTTTTTCTGCCATGGGTCAGGCATAGTTTCGTTATAATAGATTGGAGTTGGAACTGTTTATGTTCTATTCTGCTTTTTGATTCCAGTTTTTATGGAACAATGTTTCAGATTCTTGTCAAAAGCAAAAGTCACCTTTTTTGCCATTAGTTTTAGGGGTCTTTTGCCAGACTTGCAAGCACAAACTCTGGTTCACTGGGATATCTGTACATACACATACAGTACATGTAAATTCATGCAGAGGAAAAGTAAGTCCTTTGCTTTCACTGTTGCTAAGTGAAATCCAAAAGCATGTTCCTTAAAGGGATACTTCCCCAATTAGCATTAAGATTTGTATCAGTAAAAACCCAGTAGTATTTTCAAATGACCGTGCTTCACTCCCTCATGTCCCCCTGAGACAAGAGATCTCTGTATTGTGTGTCTGGAAAAAAATGTCAGATGATGCAAAAATCATCATTTTGCATCATCTGAGGCTTTTTTGCCCAAAACTAGTGAACTACAAGCCATCTATTTAAGCATGTTTTCAACCCGCCCATAAGGGTTTGGACCCAAAGTAAGCTGAAGCGACAATTATGTGCATTCAAACTACCGCACATGTGTACCACTGGGATACATAGGTGAATATGCAGGAAACTTCATTAGAGACGGAATACTCAACACACTATGTGAGCTTTGCCCGCTAAACAGGCCAGCACCTAAGCCAGCGATGTCACCTGATACCACTAGCCAGGTAAGGGGATATCGGAAGTTCCTGCCAGGTGGAAAGCTAACACTAAACGGCCACCTGTCCAATCCATCCTGCTTGTAAGTGTCCGATCATTAGACAACAAACTGGACTACATCCAACTTCAACAAAACTCCCAATGCAAGTTCAGAGACTCAGAGCTCTGTTTTTGTGGAAACATGGCTGAACAACAGTGTACCGGACTCCTAGCTACCAGAAATCTAGCTACCAGGCCTGCTAGCCTTCAGAGTGGAGGTAAGCTGTGTTAACACGGACACGGACTGGAGCAGAAATGGGGTGCTTTTATCCAACCACTGCTAACCGCTTGTGGAGTTTGTCATAGTTAAATGGGACCATTCTACATTTCACGCAAATTTACGGCTGGGTTTATACTCAGTGTTTACATCACTCCAAGCGCTAATGCTACGATTGCGTTAGCTGAACATTACAGAGCCTATAATGTGTGTGCACTAAATGTAGCCTGTTTTGTGTGTCGTTTTTATATATTTTAAATGTGTAACATCACTTGAGCCACGGTGAGACATTTTGTGTATGTGGTTGAAATGAACACACAAGAGTTGAGTTAAATGCCTCACTGTTTGTCTATGTCAGTAAATGGTAGGCGTGGCTTAGGATTTGACTCTTTGAGCAGCTGAATTCTGGGATTTGGTGTCTTTCATCCAAATGAGCCAAAAAACACATTTTCTGGCTTTTCTTGGCTTAGAAGGCACAATTTTTAGAAAAAGTGACCCAATTTAAAGATATATTCATCTTTCCAATGGTGAAATATCCCTTTAACAAATTCCGAGTTCTTGTAAACATGGATTCTTGAAGCCCGATACTAGTTATATGTGGAGTGATTTGCATTGAAGGCAAAATCTAAATCTGGCCGACACGCGCACACACAGGCACGCACGGATGCACACCAGTAAAAGAGAATGATAACAAGGTGGTGCATTGAGGAACATTGCTTCCATGTGCCTGCAAGAAATAAACAGTAGTTAACATTGTGTCACTGTGTTTGAGTCTACTTGATTAGAGAGATAAAGAGACAAGAGAGTGAAAGAAAACTTTGCATGAGACCCTCAGAGAGCTGATCGACAGGAGAAAGATTTAATAAGCACAGTGTTCTTCCACAACATTGCACACTCTTGCCTGCAATGCCACACCACCAGCGAGACAGTGCCTCTCTTGTAACAGTAAGCCTGTTTTAAAAACACATTTCAAATTCACCACTCCACTGCCAACACACAGCGTCCTCTACCGTTCCCTACGAATTCCACATGCACGCAAACCGACAAGCAGCATTCACAAACGTATGGACTGAAGGAAATCCAGAATTCGTGCATGGGTATGTGTGTTTATGTCTCATTGGAATGTGGAGACTCAAGTATTTAAAGTATAACTGATGTTTTCAAAAATAAGAAGTAGACACAAACAAACTCTGTACAGTAGCCTTGTTGTGACAGAAATACAAAAATGTACAAATCAGAGAAATGCCTTAAGATATAGTAGAGTGTAAAAATGGTGTGTGTGTGTCTCTCTCTATGTGTAATATTGTACAGAGACTTGTATGAAAAATTTCAAAAAATTGAATAATTTGTGTGTGTGTGTGTGTGTGTCTCTCTCTATGTGTAATATTGTACAGAGACTTTGTATGAAAAATTTAGTACACTAATAAAAAGCAGGTAAACATGTTGTAAATGTGTTTAAGGTAGAAGTATCTAGCTATCCAGACGGGAATCCCAACAGCTACATCCTTCATGAGTCATTAGTCCTCAGCTTGGAGAGCATTACTCTGAAAGAGTTACACACTGCCACACAAGGTTCTGCTCAAATCCTCCAGCTGCCTCCATTCACAGATAATAGCACTTAAGAACACTTGCCCGTCCTGATAACGCTGTCAGTGTGGATGTGTATGTACACAGAAGTGAAAGAAGTGAAAGTGATTTTACGTCTCTAATATTAGTTATTCTGTTGACTTGGCAAGAGAAATGAATGGCAGGCTAGGCGAGCAGTCCTGGGCTGTTTTATTATTGCCAGCATTAATACAAAAGCCTAATTGACCGTAATTCCCCATCTGACATGTACTAATGCCTCAGAAAGAAGTTGCCCTATATAAATCCTACCGTTCCGAAAACTAGCTATCTTTACAGTAACAATAAATAAAAATTAATTTAAATTCCGGTTACGGTACCTAGATAGGAAGGAATTTGGATTCTTTTGACAGAAAGTGGCAATGGGTCTGCAACAGCATGTCTGATTTGATGCAGCACACACACTAGACTAGTAACACCTTGCGGAGAGATTCCCGTAAATGAGTAAATGTGAGTTTTTCACAATTTTTCAACCCTGGATCCCACCCAGGGACACTGCTAAAGAGCAAAACAGATACTGCCCCAATTTCCACTGTGATAGCTTCATTTTTATTTAAAATGTCATCCCAATAATGATGTAAGAAGATGATGACATAAACATCCTATACATACGCAGAAGCTTAAAGGTTGGGGATGCTGTCAATATGAGTATTTAAGAATAAGTAAGACGTTGGAGAAGTAGGAACTGAACCAGTGCCATTGATGAGGATATTCATTCATATTTGTCTGCAAAGAGGTGAGCTGTAATGCACAGCTGTGAGGGATTCAGTGTGTTGTTCAAGGAGAGCTGAACAAGCAGGATGGATGGCTGTGGACATGGTAGCTTGATCCCAGGTTCTCCAGCCGAGGGGTGATCCCCCTCCTGACCGCATCACCCTGTTTTTTAACCTTTGCAAAATGTCAGTTGTCAGATCGACTGCAGTTCATCAGAGCTGAAACAAACCTGAATGATAGAGAACCATTCAAGCCAAACAAAGGGAAGTTGGTCATTACAAAGCAGTCCAGTCTATTTAATAGACCGTTTTTCATCAGGCTATAAACCTACTAATTAGTTTGGAATGAGGTTGAGTGATTGCATCTCCCCTTTTTTATATGGCTTTTCAGATGGAGAAAGATGGCATGAGCCTTGTTAGACCAGCTGAAGTGATTCTTTCATTGCCACATTCTAGATCAGTAGTAAAGAGCAGCATCAACAATGTCATTTACTTTCCCCCCGTTGCATTTAGATGAATCATGAAAGTAGAACTAAAGTAGGTGATAGGGAGGGAATCAGATATCACGATATTCCTGACCAAATACCTCAATATCAATATTGCGCTGATATCCTAGATAATGTCTAAGTGGAAGACAACACATATGTCATATCACGATATTACAATATCCAAACTCTAAGATGATATCTAGTCTCATATCACAATATCAATATAATATCGATTTATTGCCCAGCTCTACATGAAAGTAAAAAACTGCACTGTCTTCCACAAAGCAGCATTACACCATAGTGTCTATGCCTTTACTGTAGATTCATTGTTTATTTCCAAGTGTGTTTAATATACTGTATGGTTACTTCTAGGTTACAAACTTAAGTCTTGGTTTAATAAACAGAATTATTAAATCAATCATGTTAAATAGATTATACAAATATTCTGATGATATACTTGTGTTTCATGGCTGATGCCAGAAATAAATTGCTGAAGCATTCAAAGCATTTGGATGCAGCCATTTGAAAACTGCACATGGGTTGAATAATTATTCAACTTACCAGCATTTTAGTTTCCAAGATTTGATGAAAAGTGACTTGAATAATCACATGTAACATTATGTGCACTGATTTATTGTATATGTTGACACTTTAAACAACTTGATTGATGGATAATTCCAATGCTGACAAACTGTGGGCAGTGCAAGGGGCTGTATTGACATCATCATAACAATACATTGTTATATTTATATAACATAGACGCTATTGACAAGCACTGTATACCTTCATGTGATGTGAAAGTTTTTATTAGCTTCCATGTGACATAGCTGATTTTTTTCCAGGGAGAAAAATGCAAGGTAATGTTGGGCAAAATTGTGCCAAATTACTTTTAGGTGTGGAGCTGCCTTGGGAACTATTCAATCTTTTTTGTAGATTATCTACCCACTAGTGGTTGTCATAACAACAGTTTTGTACTTCATCATTGTCAGCACGACAGTGTGACACAATAACGGTAACCTATCAATCAGGGCGGAGGAGTGGGCTTTTATGCTTTGCACAGGATGTTGGGGTGGGGAGTGAGTGTGTGTGTGTGTGTGTGTGTGTCTAATGAGGTAGAGAGATTTGAAATGGCCTTTGAGTTGGGAGTAGGCGAAATGACAATGTGAATAAAAAGAATGAAATTAACACAAAAGGATATTACGAGACTGACTTACACAAAAATATGTCAAAACATTGAGGCTGAAAATCCAAATGTGTTTTATGTGTTTATGTGTTTATGTGGCTTCAGGTATACCTTCACAATGTATACAGTATACATGTCTATGTATGTATGTGTGTGTGTGTGTGTGTGTGTGTGTGTGTGTGTGTGTGTGTGTGTGTGTGTGTGTGTGTGTATGTGTGTATGTGTGTGTGTGTGTATACACTTGTTAGTGAGCTCTCTGATATACTCTATTCAGAAAAACGTCTATTGTGCTCAAAACAAGGCTGAGGACAAACTTTTGTGGATATGACAGCTGAGTGACAGTTCAACAGTCAGGCTGGAAGAGAAGTGTATAGTCAAAGCGTTCATTGAAATTACTTCTAATGCATGACAACTGACAGCTGCAACAAAAAACCCTATTCCTAAAAAAAACTAAGAAAACAATGCACCATGGTTCAATGAAGATATTTCAACTCTCTGCAGCTTTCTTCTCTTCCCCTCAGCATCTTTCAAGTCCTACACACTCTTATGTAGATGTGTAGCCTGCAATCTTTAACTGCAGAATACACCAACAATAGACCTACTTTGTGATCACACAGACTTATTCTCATCTTACATACACTCACATGTGCAGGCCACACATATAAACACACACGCAAAACATTTATCTATGTCTGTAGAAAAAATAAAAAATAAAAAAGCAGCAAGAACAATAAAGATGTAATCACACAACCCTCTATGCTATAAGTCATCACTGCACCAGGAGGCACATGTGTATAAACACACATGCATGTCTGTACTACTAACTTATAATGGCCATTTTTATGAAATAAAAAAGGACTATAAAGTTTTATGTTGAATGTTTTTTTCTTTTTACACATTGCCAAAAAGATAAAGAAAATGTTGTTCTACCAAACAAAGATTGGATGTCTACATACATCCTGCAGAACAACTGCACATTCGCACACATGGAGTATCCTCCATAGAGGACTTCTCGGTTTCTTTCAGGGATAATTTGTAATGAATATTCACAACAATTAAACAACTGCCAGCTACAGAGATATTTTTGGAAAGCCCTGTTAGATGGACTAGACACACATGCACACAATTACCTGTTCAGAGCCGCAAATGCATGTGTATCAATTATGTGTTTGTCTGAATGCACGCTTGAACACACAGTCATATAGTACTTATAGTGTGTGTTTATTCGTGTGTGTGTGTGTGTGTGTGTGTGTAGGCATGCATACGTGCGGGTGCACAAAATGTAGGTTTCCACTATGAGCAGCACCTGTGGTTGCACATTTCAGTTCAGCAACATCTGCTGTGTGTGTCTAAATCACCAAGCTATTATAGCTATTATGATAGGTGGGCTATCGCCGTTTTGCACCGGTACAGATAATGACAGAATACCTCCATGTATAATTCACCAGGGACAGGAGGCCTGACACCGGGTGTGCCCTGTATTAGTGTACTCCACACAGACAGGGACTGTCTAATATTTATTCTGATGTAAAAAGACTCACTGCAGCAATAATGTTTTGACATGTTATTGAACTTAAAAGCTGTGCTGCATACAATATCAGTTAGAATGAAAGTTTCACTTCTAAACAATTTAATACAAGCTTAAATGTTGACTCATTGAGCTATAAATGCAGAGTTAATTGTGACATATTAGTCATATTAATAATCAATAATACGTTTTTTAACCTTAGCTTTGGTACGTCTAGTTAGCTAATATGTAAGAGCTGGGTTTGGGTGTTTGTTGGTTTGTGCGTAATCCTTTTTATATGGAGGCAAGGCAAGGCAGCTTTATATGTATAGCACATTTCAGCAGGGCAATTCAAAGTGCTTTACATGAAAAGGTTAAAAATAATAAAAGTTACAGTGCAGTACAAGAAATCAAACATTAAAAAGCATTTAAAAACAGTCAAAATAAAATACGAAAATAAAAGTTACATTGTAGTACAAGAAATAAAACATTAAAGAGCAGTTAAAAACAGTTATACATATAAAAGCAAATACAATAGCATTTTAGGCTGCTAGTATGGGACAGTATATAAGTTGTTGCCCCACACACGCCATGGGAGTACAATAACCATTTCGTTGAAACCCAGACATTGTTGACCAATAAGGTAGGCACTATACAGGCAGAACTGCAGTTTTTTGGGAATTGTTCCAGATATGTGGAGCATAGAAACTGAACGCTGCTTCCCTCGGTTTAGTTCTGACTCTGGGGACAGAAAGAAGACCTGTCCCAGATGACCAGAGAGGTCTGGGTGTTTCATAGTGTAGTAGCAGATCAGACATGTATTTTGGCCCTAAACCATTTAGCGATTTATAAATCAGCTGAAGTATTTTGAAATTAATTCTTTAAGGCACCAGAAGCCAGTGTAAAGACTTAAGAACTGGAGTGATGTGATCCAGTCTCTTGGACTTAGTGAGGACTCGAGCAGCAGCGTTCTGAATCAGCTGCAGCTGTCTGATTGATTTTTCTGGGAGAACTGTAAAGACCCCGTTACAGTAGTCAAGTCTACTGAAGATAAAAGCATGGACTAGTTTTTCCAAATCCTGCTGAGAGATAAGTCCTTTAACCCTTGATATATTCTTAAGGTGGTAATAGGCTGACTATGTAATTGTCTTAATATGGCTTTTAAAATTCAGGTCTGAGTCCATGACTACACCAAGATTTCTGGCTTTGTCTGTTGTTTTAAACACTGTCTGAGCTGAGCGCTGACTTTCAACCGTTCCTCTATTGCTCCAAAAACAAGCTCAGTTTTTCCTTCATTTAATTTAAGAAGGTTCTGGCACATCCATGACTTATTTTGTTGTGTTCCATAATCTGAGCCAGTGGAAGCATTTAAATATTAAACAGAATAGATCCCAGGATGGAGCCTTGGGGAACTCGTCATATTTGTACGTCATATTTGTACGTCATATTTGTATGCTAAGATGTATCCTATAGACACAAAGTAGGCCCTATTCTTTAAGTAGGATTCAAAACCGTTTAGTACTGAGCCAGAAAGGCCAACCCAGTTTTCCAGTGTTTAGAAACCTTACAGTTTACTCAGTAGAGCATGCAGAGACCCTGGAGCTCTATGAGAAGAAATATGTATGACATGCATGTGCACAGCAGGCAGTTTAGAAGTGAGTGAATAAGTAAAGCAACCATTTATGAGCTGAAGGATGCTACACTGAGCTTCCATTCACCAGGAATAGATACCTTGCCTTGTTAAACAGATTTGGAATTTTCTATTTGTGTATATTGTAAATACTTTTTTTTCAACAGTTACAAAGAGGTGGAAAACAAAAAAAGAACACTTTAACAAACCCATCTGCAATATTAATTGAAAAGCATGCACTGTTGGCTCCATTAAGGCTTTGACTGAACAATAATCACATGTGACAACGTAGCCATAATATTAGCATAACAATTGAAATTTACAAACGAATAATAATACCACAGACTGCTAAGTACACCAGCAAATTAAAGTCAACAGGACAGATGATGTATCAGCAAACTGCTGGCCCACAAAAACTCAACTAAATTCAGAAAACAGTAACTCCCCAATAGGAAAGCTCACACACCACTATATTACTCATAGATCCAATTATTAGACAAACAGCATGGGATTGACAGATTACAGAGGCCAAAGGTGAAAACGCTTAGCCACAATAGCAATCATAATTTGTGTTGCTGGCTCACAGTCAGAAACAGTTTGGCCTCACCCAGTGGGAGTTAGTGATGATTGATTATAGAACTGTCACTATAGCACAGACTGAGATCTGACCAGGGTGCAGTCAATCATCAGGGGTCTCATTTATAAACGTGGCGTATGTACAAAATGGGGCTGAAAATGTGCGTACACCACTGCCCATGCAAAGGTTGTGATTTCTAAAAAACAAACTTGACAGCAGAATGTGCGGTCCTCCATGCAAACTCTGACCCATGCATACGCAGACAATGGGAATTGGTGACGCAGATGTTGAGGTGATGAAGTATTGTTGCCTCACGCGCATTTTTTCACTCCATATCATCCACGTTATCATGAAGATTAAATCCAGCAGTGTTATTTTCGCTTGTACTGATGGATAATTGTTCCATATACACCTTCAAATCAAACTCAATTCTTAAATAAAAACGTGTTCTTAATATTTAACTGGCACTGTCTCACCGTTGCATTGTCCACTACAGAGCACAGGAGGAGGAGATGGCCCAACTGCATGGAATACATGATAGCATCAAATATCCTACCATTAGGTAACGGCAGAACACAGTGTAGCCTCAAATTTTTAATAATGTGTATATATTATCAAATCTCAAAGTCTGGAAATACAACCGTTAAGCTCTCGCACAATTGTTATACTTAATGTCCTCGTTATCGGTCCAAACTTTAATACTGTTGGTGACAAAACCTACATGAAGAAAAGTGTGTTTGCCTGAGCATAATATGGGCGCTTTAACAATCACAATATGTTGTAAACATATAAATACTGGTGGCCAGATTAGCTCTGTTGCAGGTGCACATATAGAGAGGGTCACTCCTCAACGCAACGGCCGTGGGTTCAAATCTGACCTGTGGCCCTTTGCTGGATGTCAGTCACCCCTCTCTCTCCCCTTTCATCTGTCCTATGGAAAATAAAGGCATAAAAAATGCCTGAAAGAATAATCTTTTAAAAAAAAGAAAAAAATACAAAAACACTGCGGTGACACCCGTGCGTAATGCTGGATGCGTAATGCTGCATGATGGCACTGCTGGCACTGCAGGATGACTACACCAATGGAAGAAACAAGAGAGAAAGAGGCTTCAGAGACCATGGGGATGACTGGATAATATACCAATTTAAATTCCCTTAGCTGTGCTCTTGGATCTATGTACTGAATTGGGTCCAGTAGAAAGGGCAACGCGCCAGAACCGTGCCATCCTGGTCCATGTACAGGTCACTCTGGGGAAGCTGGCTATTTACAGCTAAGTGTTTTATATAAATATTATAAACTTCAACTTTATCACTAAGGCTTGTCCTGCCGTTGTGAACGGTATTATTAATATTGGCAGTCTATAGATCAGGTTTACCTACACTGTGCGAGAAGAGGCCAAATTTATAATTTAATTTGCAGCAATTCCAGAGCGCCTGAGAAGTTTTTTGCTTTTTCCCTGCCAGTTGTCATTATTCGGCGTAATGAAAGAACAACTGCCAGGGTCATTAACATACTAATCAGCATTCATGAGGTGCTTTGCATTGACTATTTATGGTTAAAAATGGGCGTGTATAGGGCAGGATCAGAGGCTGATTCACGTACGCACACGTGGGTAATCTGTGATTTATAAAGAGAACATTGCTTACAGGTGTGCATACGCATGATTTTATGAATCAGAATTTTTTGGTGTACGCCATTTTTGGCTTTTGGGCGTATGTACGCTTTTAGTAAGGATCCTACGCACAGTTTTTAAAATGAAAATGTTTTGAAAACAAGTGGAATGTGCTCTCTGAAATTAATCAGCAAATGAATCACATATCATATATTCCAGTGTTCCCCTTTGCATCTTCTTTTGTATTGTGACCAAACATTTCATGTTGTCAAAAGAGAAGTTAGTTTGCCACTTCAATTTAACACATCAATATCATGAAGTGATAAGGAACTTTCATAACGTTTTCAGCTTCTTAGCGTTTATCTTTTCCACACTTTTCGCATCCCATTTACACATATGTCAATACGACGCAGACCCACAGACTCATACTCAAGGGCAGCTGTGTGATGTCATGGTGGATAGGAAATTTCAGAGCTTTGGGGGCTGAAGCAGTCAACGGTCTAAATCACATCCCCTGGAGGATAATCTAACCAATGATTTAGTGGAAGTCACTGAGACACTCTCAGGAGGGTGGAGGGATACTGTCTATTAGTGTGTGTGTGTGACTGACTGTGTGGTTGTGTCTGTGTATAGTATGTGTGTGAGCATGCAAGAGGGGGGAGGTTATACACCTTACACTGTCTCTCTTTGAGGCCCCTTGAGACCAATTACCAATACTCTGTGGCTTCACATACACACACACTTGTAATCTTACACCACATAGGAACTGGTGCTGCTTGACTGTGTGATCTGGATAATGGCTCAACATGAGCTCCATACTGCCAATAGTCATGACTCAGGATAGACCACTTGAAGAGCGGAATAGTTACAAAACAATACACAAGCACACACAGAGATAATTACAAAATGCAGCTCAAATTTATTATTCAATATGTCCAATCAGAGGAGAGGGGAGGAAAACTTAGCCAAGGAAGGATTTGATGACACTAACGCTGTGTAATTGTAATAGGTCAGGATGATGGACAAACAGATCGATAAGAAGCCTCTTCCTTTTTGCCTCTTGCCTAGTTATTTACATTGGATTGGACACTAATCTTAATCCAGAGCACAGAGCGCTTTGCATCCATGTTTGGTACTAAGCTTGGTCTTAGAGTTTCTTCTGGTCACTTACACACAATTTTGCAGGCCAACATTGTTTCAAGAACTACACTTCTGGGTGATTCATTCTCTCAATATGCCTATAGGTGGACCGAACAAAGTCTGAACAAAAGCAAGCTCCTGGGGTGCATTTGTTCATATTCTCTGAAGAATTCCCATATAGTCAGACAATTTATGTCTGAAAACAATGACTTTTTCATGTACTGTATACTAATGCTTTGTAGGACCTATCACTCATCCATTTCACATTCCTCTACTGTAATTAATGCTATAGACAGCTAAGGCTCCACAGGAGTGTATTGCCATGAATAATGTCCATACTCTTTTACATAAATAACATGGTGTAGGTGAGTGTGTAGGTGTGTAAAACAACGAGGCTGTTCACATAGCATTATACATGTATTATGTGGGAATGTATGTATGTATATGTTTGATTGATTGATGAGAATGATGTGCTGTGACAGTGGAGCCCTGGGGCTGAGGTTTTAATTAACTGGTAGAAGAAGGGGCTTTTTGGTCCTGCTAACACAATCTATTTACCATGGCTGGTCCGCAATGACTCAACAGCATTCATCTGACACACACACACACACACACACACACACACACACACACACACACACACACACACACACACACACACACACACACACACACACACACACACACACACACAAAAGCCATCTGGCTAACAAGGTGCATCAAGTGATTTTACACTCTCTTTTTTCCCTGCTAGGGTTTCAAAGTTGTTAATTCTTATTATTTTGCAGACTGTTGTCAATAGGTGCCAAATGTGTAAAAGTCAACATTTTCTAACATCTTGAAAAAACAGAAGCCCAGAAAGATGAGTGATGACTGAGGCTACAGCTACATAATTACGTTTTAATTTTTAAGTTGCGTTTTGAGACAAAAATGATCTTCGTCCACACAACAGTTTTAACTTCCTTAGCAAAACAAATCTGTCCACTGTCCATATTAACACGTCTGACAACGTATATCACGCATGCGCATAGCTGTGTAAAAAGAAGATTTTCTGACATTACTCCGTGGTTAAAAATAATGGTTGTATAAGTTAAAAATACAGAAAATACAACAATGGCAAAAAGAATGACCAGGGATTTCTTAGCTTGGACAAATGACAAGGTGGACAGTTACTGAAAGGTACATGTATACAAGCGTACCTTACAGACGTGCGTTGTCGTTTCCAAAGGTCTCCGTCCGTGCCCATCAAGACTACAATGCAACCCCAGAGGTTTCAAACCAAAATGTGGGCAGCAGTGTTTCCATATCTTTCTGTTTTAAGGGCTTAGGAAGGCCCTAGTATTAGGCGAGGCGTAAACGCAGCAAAATAAATGTATTCTAAACCAAAACGTAATAGTTTGGATGTAGCCTTGGTAATTACTGTAGGTGAAATATGAAGCTCTTATTGGAAAATCTGAGTGTATTGGTTATTTCTTTGTAAAGATATATATATATATATATATATATATATATATATATATATATATATATATATATATATATATTCTATTCTCTAATTGTATCTGCACAGATACACAAAAAAAGAAAGCATGACCTTCCATTGATTTTACACGCATTCCTTAACCAGAAATCCAATCTAATTTCTCAAATCATGTCCATTAAATGTGAAAGCAGAAAGGAATATTTCTTCATGCATGACAGAAGAAAAGCAAACTCAGGTAATTAACAGACCTACAGCTTGCCCTACACTATATTGATTGCAGCAAATCATTGTTTGGTTGTTTTACTGTTTTGATTGTTATGTTGCATTGAGGGCAAATTATTCAATCATTATTATATTCAGTCTAGAAATAACTTTCATGGTGACAACACTAAATGAATAAATGTGTACTGTATCTAATACATTTCCAAACAATAACACATTAAAGGACAATAACACATGCATGCTGTTATTTCAGCCTGTATGAATGTATACATAAACATAAAGATAAAATGTGGATAAAAGTGTGAATTATATTGTCACCTTTCACATTACATGTATGACAGAGCGTGACACTTTCCAACATGTTTTAAGGAAGAGCAGGGTCCCCTGTGTCCATGTTCTCTGTCTTTTTTTCCTGATTTGGTCTACTTGATGCAATACACTGTGTAAATTGATTACACTATGCTTTTTACAAGACATATTAACAAGGCCTCAGAGTACTTTTAAAGAAAATGCCTACAAGTCTGCTTTTTAAGTGATCAAGACCACCCTACTTCCCTCCCCGCTCATTATGAATAAGCTTTGGCTATCCAATTTAAAAACCCTACGGCATACCTGCAGTATGTAACAAAACAAGAAAAAAGACTGAACTGCAGTTTGCAGTTTTGACTTCAATAAAACTGACTGAATAACTTTACAGTACAGTCACTTTATTTTCTCTCCCAGACAGGACGGCACAGAAACTGGCTCTTTTTGTGTGGAAAATAGCAAGGAGAGGTACCTGAGGGCAAGAACCTCAGAACAGATGCCAACCTTAGCACATTCAAACTAGCCAAAGAGAAGATGATAAAGAGCGCACAAGCAAACATTGTACATTTAGACCATAACAGGTTATTTCAGAGACACACGTGTAATGTTTAACAGGATGGCTTTTCGTGGTTTCTCTGTATTAATGACAGTTGTCATGTATGTGATCGTGAAACCACTTTTTCAATGTGAGGTCTGTCAATGTGTCATGCAAGCTTGAGTATGAGTACACATCATCGTTTCTCAAACTCATTTTTGTAGCGTAGACACTACACAAATTACATTAAAAAAATTATATAAAAAAAATCAATGATGTCATTACAAATCAATGACTTAAAAAGTGGTTAAAAATACATTTAAATCAATATGTAATACAATGTACATTTACATGGGATTTCACCAGTTCCCTGCTGTTCTCCAACTTTTTACATTGCTCATAATACTGGAATTCATCTAGATTATGTCAGTTTTAAATCCTCGAGTGACTCTTACTACCAAGGATACCGAGTGACTCATTGGGTTACAATGCAAACAAAAATCGATTTGGGAGCATCCTGAGCAGCTGATAAAAGTCACAATGAAAAGTGTAATCACAGCATCCTGTTATGGCTCTTGGGAGGACTCTTCCCCCACATCCAACCCCTGGCCCACAGGAAATATTCTTTCTAGCTTTATTGTGTTAATCTAAATCCTCTATGAAGTCTTTGTTGGAATATAATACTTTCTTCAGCATAGCACAGCATAGGGCATGCACCAAGTTCTGTTCCAATGGATTAATCCAATCAAGTATTTGTCTTTAGTCTTTGTTTGCTTTCAAACTGCTGAAGGCTTTATTACTCATGTAGGCACTATATGCAGAATAAAGGCTTGGATTCTAAACAGACAGTTTATCTTTTTTGTCGATTTTTGTCCTCCTTACACCGTTGGCACTTATTAATGACAGTTTAAGTGTGTGTGGCGCACTGAGGTAAAGTGAGGAACTTGTGTTTGTGAAAAGAAGAGGCCAGGCACAGATTAGTGTACGCAGAAAGACATCAAAAACAACCTGACACACACACACACACACTCCTGTTGCAACCCAGCTCAAGGCTTGACAAAGGAGGGAGACCAGGGATGAGTTGTAAGCTAAAGATCATTATTTTACATAACTAAAAGGTAAATTGGTTTTGTGATCAACTGAATGTAACAAAACCAAACAAGGTGGATGTCAGGGGGAGAGAAAGACTGACTGACCACCAGCTTATATAGTTTTGCAGCCAAGTGTGCTGAATCTCCCTGACAACCCGACTCCGCCCACTAGGCTCCTGGATTTAGAGGTTTGCTCAAAGAGGGTTATCACACTCAACTATAGATTGTTCTTCTCAAACAGCCCCAGGCATCAATTCTTTGGCCTCAGGGTATGATGCCTCAAGAGGACAAACTTATTCATATTCCTTCTCTCTTCCTTACCCTCTCAGTTTCTCTCTCTTACACACACACACACACACACACACACACACACACACACACACACACACACACACACACACAACCTTCTAAACTCTTTTCAGAACTTCAGTCAGAGGACAGGAACTTGAAAGTAGCCATGTTTCGAAGTCCTTCATGTGAATGTCTATGTGCACGTGCACTGGGACAAACATATTCAGTACTGCCTCTGATTCCAGCATGAGGGCACAGTCACATGGGTGCACAGAAATACACACAAACACACACACGCACAAACACACACACACATTCTGTGCAATTCTGTGCAATTTCATACAGTGCAATATTTAATATTTAACCATTTCATTTCATTACTGTGCAATATTTACTTATTATTTAGTACTTAACCATTTCATTTCATTACATTGCAATATTTATTTATTATTAATACTTAACCTTTTAATTTCATTACAGTGCAATTTTTAATACTCAATCACTTAATCTCATTACTGTGCAATATTTGATAAACCAAACTATATTCTTGCATAACGTGTACACAAAACTATTTTATATATGTATATAGATGCTGTCAGGACTGGGCACCCCCTCCTCTCTTTTCTTTTCTGCACTACCTATACTTTATATTTTTATATTTTATATTTTTGTATTTTGAGTTGACACTGTAAAGGGGTTGCTTCAATCTCATTGCACAGGTACTGCACTTGTGTATAATGACAATAAAGGCATTATATTCTATTCTATTCTCTACACACACACACACACACACACACACACACACACACACATAAACAAACACTGCGGCCTCCGTCTCCTTCCCGCTGACAGAGTCAAAGCTGCTGATTCCTACAGGAGTATGCATGGCCTATCTATCCGCCTTCACATATACAGGGACATCACTTAATAATAGAAAATAACTAATATGACATATTGGAAATAAACAACCAAATCTTAATTTAAGTTGGAATTTGATTTGTTTACAAGATGTACACGATTTCTCTTGTCCAGGAATTCCATAACTGGTAGGAAGATAGAGTTCCAGTGACTACTTAGGTTTTAAGTGTAGAAACAAGTATGTAGAAATATACTATAATGGAATACTTTAATTATAAATGAGGTACTACTTTTTTGATCCCAAAAGAGCATTCTTTTTAGTCATTCATTAGTTAGTAATCACTCCACATTCAAGTGTAATATTGCAAGTCATCACCTTTTTTTCTGTAATGCATCTACCCTGTAATCACTGTGTTTTTTTACAGTTATGAATTACAGTTACCAGCTTACTTTAATCTTGTTAAATGTAAACCTTTTCTCCCACTGTCACCACACACACACACACTGAAACACAGAAAACCCCATGCCTACAAGACAGCAGACAGGAAGGCGGGCAGGCAGGGCATCACACATGGCTGATCCTGCACACTCAGGTACAAATACATATTAAAAAGCACCGTAAATGCCTGGTCAACAAGACATCTCGGCGTCTCTGTATGGATAACAGAGCACACGCCTTTTTTCAGCCATTCCTGCAGAATTGACAGCAAAGTAGAGATGATAACCCCACATAAACGCATACTAATACTAACTAACTCTGACACAAACACACATACACACACACACACACACAACCTCAGAATAATTATAAGCACCAAAGTCAAAAGGAGTGCCAAACGAAACAATGCACATACTATCAGGATTGAAGATGTAGACTATAGCAGGGAAATACATTTCTTTGACTAACAAAGCAACAATAAACACATCAACAAATCCAAATGACACATTATCCCTCACGGCCAATCAGTAACATATTTATCACCTTGTTTTGACCTGTAATCATGGCGCTCCCCTTGGCTAATCATTGTAATTTAGAAAATGCCAAGAGCAGCAGTGAGACGCATCATATTTCCACATTTTGTTAAGATGTAATCAGAGCTGTCTGATGAATAACTGATGGATGACATGGATAAACAAACAGACAAAGCCACTACACATTCACAAAATATTAAAACAAAGACAAACAGATAGCACGTGTGTTCAACATATCCGTCAGGTGTCCTATTATATAAACTCTGGGGAGACATTACCTTCCACAGCATTTGTTAATAAGCACATTTCTCTGCGGTCTCTCTGTGATTCTGGCCCGCTTTCCTCTGTTCTTTCTCCACACCTAGCTTTTTGGAATCAGCCTCTTTCTTGCTCTTGTCTTTTCTTTTTTTACATCTCTCTCTGTCTGTCTCTGTCTCTCTCTTTGTCTCTCAGTGTTTCTCTCTCAGTTTCATCACACTCTCTTGGTTTTTCTCTCTCTCTGTCTGCCTCTCTGGCATCATTTGGTTGGTTCTTATCTATTCTCACCACTGGTGTTGGGGGAAGATAAGCATGCATTTGCATGTTTAATGAACCAAACACCACTGATTCCCCTCAGCATGAGGACACACATATACACATGGGTGCACAGAAATATACATTAACATGAACACACATACACAAACACACACACACACACACACACACACACACACTGCTGCTGTTGGCCTGGAAGGCCTCAGTCTCCTTGCCACTGACACAGAGTCACAAGCTGCTGTCTCCTACAGGAGTATCAGCCTGGTCCCACAATGAAATGGTCACGTTATTTTGATCTATTGATTCGCTAACAGGGACACGATTTTCTCGCGGTGGTCATCATAAAATGAGAACGTGACCATTTCACGAACTGCCATGAGACTGGGCTGCAGCAGCTTGCTCTGGGGACAACAACGGCCATGGGACACGATCTGCGCTTTCTGGGAGACGCACCAACGGGGAAATGAAAAGCCATACGCCGACGACAACAATGGGACGGACTGTCACACGTGGGACAACAACGGGACAGATGTGGTCAGAAAGAACAACAGGGACACGCAGGAAATGGCGACAACAACAGGACAGTTGTGGGTAGGAGAAGAAGAACGCCTACCAATCCCCATATGGATTTTAGGCTTTTTAATACTGCTTGCTACCGTACTGGTGCTGTCAGGAAAGATGCTTCTCATTAAAATACATTAGTTTAAAATCCGTAGATAGATTAAATAACGTCACCATTTCACAAACTGCCATGAGAATGGGCTGGGAGTATACATGGGAGTATACACATACATCTATCTGCTTTCACATCTACAGCTGGAATGACAAAGGGACATAATTTCAAAATAGAAAGGAACTGATTTGAGATATTGGAAAGAAACAACCAAATCTTAAATCAAGTTGGAATTTGATTTGATCCTTAACATCGTGGCCAACGTATAAAATAACAGGATGTCACATGCAGACATGGATAGCCAAGGAAGCTTGAAAGGCCACCCTCTCATTAGAATAAGATAATCTCTCTGCACAAATACAGACATCTCCATATTTTGACAACATAAATAAGATAAGAAGATCAGTTCTACAGTTACACAGGCTGTTAACAAATCAAAATATTGTTATGCTAAAATAAGGAATACATGATAAATGATCTAAGGAGGACCCATAGACTGTTAATATTAATGGACAGAGCATGTGTGACGTCACCATTTGGTTTGTGAAGATCTGCTTTTAGTCGTTGAGTTTGCCATTATGGGCGCAGCCATCCTGGTTGTGAATGTGACGATTTTTGATGAAAGGGAGGAGTGAGGATCCCTTACATGTTACGTTACTCACTTTCACTGGCACTCACATCATAGCCACGCCCTAACACCCCCTGCTTTATTGCTGATTTTAAAATCAACAAAACCATAATTCAAAAAATTAACATCATTCTGTGTGGCAGAAGACTTCAAACTAGCATTTAAGACCATAAACTCATAATGAAAATGTTTACTGAGGTGATAAATTAAGTGAGAAGTGGGTCACTATGTCTATTTTCATAGACATCTACCGGCCCGACATCCTTTTGCAACTGCACGTGTCACCCCCTGCTGGAATAGATGGATAGAATGCAGATTTAAGGCACTTCCACATTTGCAGCACTTTGCCGACCCAGATGCTTTGTCCATTATTATTAACAGTCTATAGGAGGACCTGGCAGGCACTGTGTTCAACACAATGCATGCAGCTTCCCATTAAAATGAAAACCTGATATGTGCAAATACAAGTTGAACCCCATTCGGTTTTATCATGTTTTAGCATTGTATCATGTTAAGATTGTTTCTCTATGCTAGATATTTAAGAATGGCAGAGCATCCACTGTTCTGGCTACTCTTTAAGAGATCAGCCATCGACTGGACAAGCAATATTTTATCCCTTTGTATCCTTGGCACTTAAGCGTCCCTGAGCAACAATCAATCCCTTACTCCCTGCCCACACTTGACTGTTGTTCTTTAGCTGACTCTGGCCTGTGACTTCCTCATTGAGAATGCTGAGATAAAAGGTGCATTTTTCAATCAGCAACATCATTTGTAATTAAGCTGACTCTGACCTGTGACTTCCTCGTTGAGAATGCTGAGATAAAAGTTGCATTTTTCAATCAGCAAAATCATTTGTAATTTTATTAAGTCTGAATGCCTTTAACTGAACTATGTACATTTAAATTACAGCTTTCCTAGCTGCTAAATGCTATCAAGTTTTTCAGAAATAACAAAGCAAAAGGTAGGGTTTCTCCATACAGTGAAATGTGTCATGGGAAGAAGAAAATATACTCACCAAAATGCAAAAAGCCAAGATGTAATTTGAGAGCAAAGACAGATAGATAGAGGGAGAGATGAAACAACACAGAGAGAGGCAGACAGAAAGATAGACAGTGGGGACGACAGCGGTGTGAGAGATGTCGCCACCTGCCACCATTTTTCTCCTCTGCTCTTGGAAATGCATCATCAGTCATTAGGGGGAGCATGACTTGCAGTATCATCATCACTCACACGGACATACACATACACAGGCCCAAACACAAGGCGTATTTTAAGGTATAATGCAGCCTATAATTTGAGTTCTCTCTATGCAGCATTTTGCTGAGCTTATAAAACCGCCTGCAGCTAATGGTGTGATGGATCCCTCTATTATCACCCAACGCAGGATACGAGAAGGGGGTATATTGAGATAAAGGAATGTAATTGGATAGTATTTTAGCTGTTGCAAAAACAGGAAGGTGGTCAGGGATAGAAAGACAGCATGAACAGCTGTAAAATCATAACTGCATGATGAAGTCTAAAAGCTGTCTGAATGTGATGGACCTGTCCAATACATTACATCCAACATAAAACAGAAATCACCTCTGTGTGTAATGCATGTCTTTAAACTCATTTCATGCTAATGTGATGCAATAATGTAGTGCAAAAATGATTAGAAATATCTCAAGTTCTTACAATAAAGCATGATGACTTGTTTAAAGAAACACTTAAAGCTCACTTTAATTGGGTCATGAAAAAGGACATAGTGGCCAACTTTAAGCAAAGAACAAACTTTAAAGAGAAAACATAAAGAAACTAAGGAAGCCACACTAGCAGAAATCTGATTATAAAATGGACTAGTCTATTGGTATTTACCGTGGATAATATCAATAATCAATACACAATTATTTTACTTTGCTTTTCCAAAAGCGTGATTTCCACATATCCTTCCATATGGGACAGTGTCAGACCTAAATGTAATTCTTGAGTATAACAATATCCTATAACAGCTAAAGAATGTGCCGTTGTAACGCTAGAAATAAATGGTAGGCATTGACAGAGCATTGATTGATAAGAGAAATACAGTAATAATCAAATTTACATGATTAGCATTTTTTCAGCGAGCATTCCTCTTTTGCCTGCTTTGCAGCAGCAAGTGTTGCTTTTTGCTGTAATTTTTTTATGCTATTCATAATGATATATCATAAGCAGACCATGATCCATTCATTTGGTGTGGTAAAGATTAAAATCATACACATCCTTTTATGAATCTATAAAATGTATACATATAGACAGCTGATAACCACTGTCTGATTGACACCCCTTATCTCTGATTGGGGTTTTGGGTGTTGTTCGAACCAGCCTACGCAAAAAAAGCCTGGCTATGCTGAACTTTCTTCGTAGTACACCTCTCTGCTAAACATCAGCATGGTAACATTGTTATTGTAAGCATGTTATCATTCTGAAGAAAGCATTTAGCAGCTCAAAGCTAAGTACAGCCTCACAGAGCCGCTAGCATGTAGACTCTTAAGCTGTTTTCTTAAATGAACTCCGGACAATGTCCACAGAATCAGGTCCAGATACTTTCCCAGGTTGCCCTTACACACATGTTACACACAACAAGAGATTGTCCATGTCAGAAGTGTTGTCACATTCTAAACCAATAGTTTGGTTTAGGCGAGGGGGTGGCATCTGGGTAGAGCGCGCAGGAAGTAGGAAATGACACAGTTTGTAATTTGGTCACAACGGAGTCTCTTGCTGTTCCTTGGATCTGTCCAATTATGGTGTCGGCCCATACCCACAGAAGTTCCCGAAAATCATTGTCTCAATAGTCAAATGTTTTACTTTTGTTTGACTCTATCTCAGCAGTGTTATAGACTGCCTTTTCATGTATATTGTGTTATTACCATATCACTTTTGCACATCTATCGTCTTACTGAAACGTCACTTTGCACCGGCTTTGTAACGCTTACTTAATCTGCACTTTATGTAGCCTATTGTATTCTGTGTTCCTGTATATTGAATGTGAAACTATATGTTGTCTTGCACGCATATGCTTTTCTTGGCCAGGTCACCGTTGCACATGAGAACCTGTTCTCAACTGCATACCTGGTTAAATGAAAGTAAAATAAAATAAAAATTTTAAAGTAAGTTAAGTTATACATTTTCATGTGATGTTTATTTTAGTCCTGTTACACTATATGATAGAAACTTCCTTAACAAGCCCACACTCTTGCTGTGAAATCTCTATACAATGACATGCAGCATTCACACATCATGGGCTCAGACATCCAGTGCTTTTTTGGACATTACACAGACTTAGACTTAGACTAGGGAGCTGGCAGGGTCGGTTTAATGTCCGGTTCAACTGATTTGGACATTTGCATTCTCACATAAAGCTCCACCAGGTAATATATACAGTATATACTTGCAGGGTTGCAGTGCATGTTTGAAAGGGGTTTTAGTCCGTGTTAAAAGACTGATGTTAAACAAAGCAAGACAATGACGCGTTGAGAAGAAAGCAAAGTATAGAGAAGAGAAGAGAAGAGAAGAGAAGAGAAGAGAAGAGAAGAGAAGAGAAGAGAAGAGAAGAGAAAGGAAGAGAAGAGAAGAGAAGAGAAGAGAAGAGAAGAGAAGAGAAGAGAAGAGAAAGGAAGAGAAGAGAATAGAAAGGAAGAGAAGAGAAGTAATTCAATGACAGGCAAGCAAGGGACTTTTTCCAAATGTTTCTGGCACTCGCCATGCATCTGGGTTGTATTAGCTGCTGTGATCAACTCTAAAGTGTGTGAAGAATAAGCCCATTCCAGTGGTGTGGATGTCTATTCCTCAGGGTAGGACAAACTTATAGTGTAGTTGCCCCTGAGAGAAGTCTTGGTTGCAGAGTGAGGAATTGTGTGGGTGTGTGTGTGTGTGTGTGTGTGTGTATGTGAGTGTGTGAGTGTGAGAGTGTGAGTGTGTTGGTACACGATGCACAAACAGTTGCACTTGTCCCTGCTGGTGTGGAACTAAATGTCACAGCTTGATTAGAGTAAATAGTCCTATATGGGCTATGTGACTGGGCACCAACACACAGCAGGGCAAGCATGCGTCTGTGGTGACTCACTGCTTTTGTTCAATTTATATTTCTCTCTCTCTCTCCACATAGACAACCCACACTCGCTCTTGGATCTCAAGCTTTAACTTTCTCTGACCTATCCGAGGGGTCTTTGGGCAGATGTGAAATTCCTAACACCACAAACAGAGAACTGTTACTGCCTAAGGACATAAAACTTACACTTCTTTAACACACACTAACACACACACACACACACAAACACACACGTCTCTTCTTAATCTGTATCTTTGTGTATCTTTTCAACTTGTTGACTTGGCACTGGCGCTAGGTACACCCTAGCTCTGCAGAATATACAACAAGGCAAAAAACAGCTGAATAATTGCTATGTTGGCACACACATACACACACCACCAATGTCCTTGTACCAGCATTTCCTTTGATGGTCGGAGCCTCCATGACCGCAGAATATCAGAGGGGGTAAAATGTATTCATCAAGACAAGACAGCATCTGGCACTCTTTTATAGTCTACAAACATGCATGCAATTGGGGTGAAAAATGGGGCCACGGTCACCCATACTTCTTATTTATTTCAGTGTTAGTGCAGAAATATGAATATTAGTCACATTGTATTGAGTGATTGTGTAATTTTGTTCTTTCTTTCTCTCTGCATTGGAATAGTTGCATAAACCATCAATAGCATTATAAAAATCTGTGACGCCTGAAGCAAGGATCTGACTGTCTACAAAGTAGACGTAATCCACATGCTTCAACCCGTGAGCATCATAAATACATGACAGCAGGATACATAAATTATATCACCGAAAGAAAACGTCTTGTCAACAGAGCTCATCAAAACAACACACACAGAGTGATTATCACATTATCACAGAGGTAAAGTGAGGAACTTGGGTTTATGGAAAGAAGAGGCAAGGCACAGATCAGTGCATGCAGATGTGTGTGCACGCTCATTCACATCATACTGTACTGTAAATGAATAAACAAAAAAAGTTCAGTTTATTAGTACAGTGATCATACAGTGAAGTAAAATATTTGTAAAACATGAGGATGAAAACTAGAAAGGGATTTTGAGATAGATGTGTCAAGCAAGAGACAGACAAACGTGAGAGAAAATGAGACAATGAGAACAAGCAAAAGGCAGAGAGAGAGAGAGAGAAAGAGAAAGAGAAAGAGAGAGAGAGAAAGAGAGACAAAGAAACAGATGAAAAATAATAAATCAATGAACCTATTCTGTGGCTGCCAGAAGGTAATGAAAGCTATTTATTAGCCATCTATCCCTTTCTCTGTCTCTTTCCTCCTCTCTCTCTGTCCTTTCTTTCTCTATCCCTCTTTCTGCAATGCTTTTCCCCACCCCCAGGATTGATACTCTCATCTCTCCACACTAAACGCTAACAATTCCATTAAGCACAACAAAACACTCATTTAGAGGTTACATTTGTTTCGCTCAACTTCGCTTGTCATCTGCATACCAACTGAGGGCTGCCTGCCTCGGCTTGGATTCCTATTATCTGACATGACCTTTCTGCTTTAAAATAATTGGCGTATCATAATGGACTTGCTACTCCCCTTTTCTTTAATGACATGGCTTTACAACCACTGCACTCTGTCTCTTTTTCACTGTGCCTAATTTGTTCTAAAGCAAAACGGATAGCTGTAATATCTACATTTCCTCATCTATCATAACATTGGAACCACCTTCTCATTCAATGTGTTTTCTTTCTTTTTCTTTCATGACTGTTTACATTGTAGATTATCACTGAAGGTATCCAAACTATGAATGACCACATGTGGAATTATGTACTTTACAAAAGTGTGAAATAATTGAAAACATGTCTTGTATTATAGTTTCTTCAAAGTAGCCACCCTTTGCTTTTTTGATAGCGCTGCAAACCCTTGGTGTTCTCTCAGTGAGCTTCATGAGGTAGTCACCTGCATGGAACCAGCATGGCTACCACAGCATCCTGCAGCGGCATGCCATCCCATCCAGTTGGCATTTAGTTGGACCGTCATTTATTTTCCAACAGGACAATGACCCCAAACACACCTCCAGGCTTTGTAAGGGCTATTTGACCAAGAAGGAGAGTGATGGAGTGCTGCGCCTCCACAGTTACCGGACCTGAACCCAATTGAAATGGTTTGGGGAGAGCTGGAGTGAAGTCAAAAGGGCCAACAAGTGCTAAGCATCTCTGGGAACTCCTTCAAGACTGTTGGGAAACCATTTCAGGTGACCACCTCTTGAAGCTCATCAAGAGAATGCCATGAGTGTGCAAAGCAGTAATCAGAGCAAAGGATGGCTACTTTGAAGAAACTAGAATATAAGACATGTTTTCAGTTATTTCACACTTTTTTGTTAAGTACATAATTCCATATGTGTTCATTCATAGTTTTGATGCCTTTGGTGATAATCTACAATGTAAATAGTCATGAAAATAAAGAAAGCGTATTGAAACAATTCAAATTCAATTCAAATATTCACTAACCACAAGGCATCAAGCTGGTACTATATTTGCTAGTAGCCAGTGGAATATGCCAACAACATAATTCAACTTAGCCAGTGAGCTAATATGACATCTCATATGTGGCCTTGATAATCTAGAGTAATGCTTTGAGTCAAGATTAGCTTAGAAGCAAGCTTCACATTTTTTCCTAAACAGTTCATGGGCAATGCTTTAATGGAAAAATAGTGTGTCCCATAATGCCCAGCAAGGTCAACCCAAGGCAGCCAACAGCCATGGGACCTTTAATCATCTGAATCTGTCAAGGAATGTTTATCTGCCTTACATCTCAGTGAACCAAAAATCATCTGGTGAGGCATGTGAAACAAGTTATGTAATTTACTGGTGTTTGCCACAGTTTGCGTGTTATGGATTGCACTAAAGTTATATGGATGCTTTATTTCATAGTTTATGAAAAATAATGGAATAGATGAGAGCAACCAATAACAATGGTGTTTTAAAGCTGGAGCAAATCAAGTCCTTGTACAGTTCAGGTTTTGTTTGGTTTTATGATCAAAAGATTTCCAACCCTAAAAATGTAACATCCCAGAACTTTTGGAATAACAACAAATGACAAACTGTAATTGTTGCTGGAGGTTTGATACCATTCTGCAATGCAATCTAAAACTTACCAACCCTGGAGTCTCCATATGGACTTATCCTAGGTTTAACCAATATTTCTCCTCTTAATCCAGCTAATATACTGTACATCACAGACTAATGACACTCTCGTTTTGGCATCTCCGTTTTGGTGAAAAATACATGTAGATCAATACTAATTGGAATACCTCAAACATAATTTCAATATTATACCCCCTTTAAAAAGCATTGGATGTCTGAGCTTCAGAGCCAGTCAAGCAGAAAAGACAGCAGGAGTAAATGTTTCCCACTGGCTGCCACTTACCACTAATGTTAGAAAAATGATAAATGAGTCTCGGCATGGTGTTTAGAGTCTACGTGTTTGAGTGTTAATGTGTATGTGTGCCAGTGTGCGTTTCCTTCCTGTAAAGTGTTGTGTCGCATGCCAACAGTTCACAGTGTGAACAGATGTTAGTCAGTAATGCCCTAGGTTTTCTGCACCACAGTCAGGCATTTTTTTTAGGGTCCTCAGCTCTGAGGAGGAGTCCGTGGAGATGCCTGAATTGCTTTATCGAGCGGAACACAACTAAGGACATGCAGGCTCGCAGCGGCTGCTAGGAACACACATAGACACGCATACCCAAACACAGCACTCGCTTCAAGCATGTGCAATACAAAAACCCACACCTCTGGAATAATAATACACACACATAAACACACAAAACTACAATACAAGGTACCAGGTAGCTTATGCTCGTAAGCTGGCTTTCACCCTGACAGGCTTCTAACAGAGTAATGGACCCACTGAAGAGTGAATATGGTGCCTGCAGCTTAAAGCCCACAGGAAACATTGTCTAAGAATACAGACTGTCATGACAGATGAAACAATTTTAGAAAGATGAAAGTAATTTTTTTATGAAATGCCAAACAAGTGCTATTCAGCTATAGTTATATATTTTTTCAGATCCCTGGAATCGCACTCTGAAAGTGTTCTTACAATTTAATTTGATAAAAAACAGAATTATTTTGAATACAAATCTGTTAAATCTTTATTTATGTCTGTTGTCTCCCACTAAGATTTGAAAATCCTTGTGTACACCAGGCATTTTTATTCCCAATACAACTACCTTGTCTGCCTTCCTTTCTTTTTACCTCGTGCTTTATTATAACACCTATTCACTCAGAACCAGCGGCTCCACTCTATATTTAGCTGCTGCCTGTCACTGAGACCCTGATGAAGGAGAGGAAAATGAGTGGTGATGTTGAAGACCATGGGAAAGGTTAGCACCGTCTCTTTGAATAGCATCAGACTCTCTCTGATCATTCATAGTTATATTATATATATATATATATATATATATATATATATATATATATATATATATATATATATATATATATATATATATATATATATTGGAAAAAAACAAAAGAACCCGTTGGAATCTGCATAAAAGTTAGTGTCAATCAAATAAAAATGAAAAACAAATAAAAAAGGGCTTAGTCATGGGTGAGCTAACACGTGTGTGTATGCATGAGCTCAAAAAGGAAGACAAATGCACATCTGACGTTTTAGTTGACACATATTGACAAATGTCAGCGCACACAGGGATGAATGGGGAGTCCGGTGGCATCTAGTGAACTGTCAGCAACAGATAAAAGCTTAGCTAATCCTTTATACAGTATATCTGAAGTGCTAATCATAAGATGATGCAACTATTAGCCAGCAGACTTGACAGCAGTCAAGCCATTGGAGGACATGGACATTTCAGGTGATGTTGCCAGCAGTGATGGATAGGGTACTAGAATGTGGTACTGAATAAAAATGTATTTTAAAAAGTAGGTCAGTTAAAATGTACTCTCAGTAAATGCTACTGAGTTATGGGGGAGCATACACTAGAGGAACAATATCAGCAACATGACCCAATATGTTAACTACGCCAAGGTACGATAATGCTACAATAATGGGATCCTTAATTTAATTGCATTGTTGTTAATTTGTACTGTTCACTAAATAGCAGGCCCGGCCCATTTGACCATCGTTCCGCACCATTCCCACCCGCTGACAGATGACCCACAACTCCTGAAGGTAAACATTTACAACATGTATCTCTTTTGGAGTGCCGGCTAAGTTCACAGCTTGACCTTTATCGAGCTCTGCCCTGCTGCAGCCGCAGACACACATGCCGCTTTATCTCCTTTGTTCTGTTCCATTCTCACAACTTAATGGGACTTTTGTTTTTATTCTGTAATGCATGCAAATTAAAATGTGGCAAAGTATGATACGTGTGATTGAACAGGTTTAAGTAAATTAGAATTACAGATTTTTAAAAATACTCAAAAAAGTACATAAAAAACATCTATGTCATAGCAAAACCAGTAAATGTAATCTGTTACTTCCACCCTGGGTTGCCAGTAAGGAAAAGTATCTAACATTATTGTATATATAAGAAAGTGACAGGCCATATGTTGGGTTCAAGTAGAAGAAAAAGCTCTTCCAGGAGTAAAAACTATTTATGTAAGCTAGACCAGCTATCTAGATGACTCTATCAAGACAGTGTCTCAGTTAATTGGTTCCTTATGTGCTTCCTTTAAAATGATTGACTGACCTGCCAAAAATCATAGGAATAATATAAGTGAATAGTGACGGCTTGACATTGGGCTAATAAGCCAAACAAATCAGAGTTAAGAATAACAGGAGGAGAACAGTGTGAAAGATTACCTGAAACCATGGAGAAATCAATGCAGATACATAAATATATGTTTCAAATTGAACACTTGATTTGAACTGTACAGTTTGTTTTATTGCCCCTCGGGTATTAAATATGTCTATTTCATTCATAAAATAACTTTACACAATACAATGTGGTTTTTCGTCAGTAGCCTATATTAAATTACGCCCCCATTTAGTGCACATTTTTTATTCCTTTCAGTCCTTATTGGTGTTGGCATACTACTTTCTTCTCCCTTGCCCCCCTGTACCTGTTTAAAGTGTTCTTGGGATTCATGAAATGTGCGATATTAATCTAAGTTACCATTACGTTGGTTGACAACAAACTCGCAATGCTTTGGCTCGTGACACAGTGACGGTTTAGCTCACGATACACCCAAAGTAGGCTAAGTTACCACTTAACACTTCTCATAATGTCTTATTGTAAATTACTGATTTTCTGTCTGAGCAAAACATTCATACAAGTGAAAATAAATACACAATGCACATATATTAAAATCATTACAGGATACAAAAAAACTTTTAAAAGCAAATATACTGTATGTGGCTCACAATTAGATGTATGATGAAGGTGATAGTCAACAGCAGATTCTGAAACAGCAGATTGAGTTTTTACTATAAGTATCATAATAAGTAAGAATAGTTTCACATGATGGTGGCAATGATTATTCACAACATATACCATACACACGTAATCTAATATATAATGCAGATTTTAGTTAGAGTATGTAACATCTTTCTAAGGGGACTGCCATGTACTGTAAATGCTAAAAACTCAATGACCTGTCTTTGATGTTGGTGCTCGGGTTACTTTTAAATCACTATCCCGGTATTTTAACAAATAATAGAACTTCAACACAAACCTAGGAAGAAAGCCTCTAAACTTTCACCAAAAAGTTTCATCTGAGACTTGCCAGAGCAAACAGAATAAACTGGGAAAGTTAGTACACAACCCCCGAGGTTGTGTACTAATACAATAAGCTGCCTGAGGGATTCAGGGGATGCTGAATCTATATGAACCTGACTCTTTGACATCACAGCAAAATTCATGCAAACACAAAAACCTACACACATAGGCACAACCCCCCATAAAACTTTCAACCAAACTTTACTTTGACTCAGGCTGTTGACTTACAGGGAGGCAATGCCTATAAGAAGGAGAATGTGAAGGGACAGTAATTTAGCAAATGGAGAGGGGAAGATATTGAGCCCAAGGTTTGAGACGTTAGCATAAATTCAAAAATTAGCATGCTAGTGGCATACATCTCCTCTCCTCCATCCACTACTCCTTCATCTTTACTCCTTCTTTCTGTTGAGGGCTCTCTTTCCCTCAGTGGAAAAAAAATTTGGCAACAGAAAGGTCAGACTTATAAATGGGGAAGATAATTAAGTATTTTGAAGGGTTTCAAGGCTGTGCTTAATATGCTAATAAATGCCATAATATGATGAAAGGGGTTCCAGGAATTGTATTACTAAGGCTTGACCCATGTCTCTGTCGCAAAGCAAAATCTCTAAGGAGACTTTTTCGTGACGTGTGGGTAAAAGTAGGTGCTGTCACACTCTCACCAATGTTGCCAAGGCTTGTGTTGATGTGTCTGTTACATCAAGCCCTCAGCAACTATCATGGTGTGTTGGTGCTGTACGTGAGAGTGTGCATGTTTGTCAAGAGTGTTATCATATTCTCACATCGGTATGTCATGCGTCTGTCTGTATAGTATAAGTGTAAAGCTGCCCACAAGCTAAGTGTTATTGTAACCCATGTAACACCATTAATGTTTTTTAACGTGAAGATGTGTGTGAGGGAATGTGTATCTGGGTTATTTTGCCTGAAACCTCAGTGTTGTCCTAATCCATCCAGCTGATAAATGCACCCCACAGCAGGGGAACACTGTTCTTTTCCAGTAGCATGCACACACTCCACAGATCTGAAGAGAAAACACCCATTGTGTGTTTGTGTATGTGTAACACACACACACCCTCCCCACCCACCCACCCACACACACACACACACACACACACACACACACAGAAAGAAAAAAACAGCTTTGCATGTTACCTGATGCTGCTCATGCTGCCTGCCTCTGATCCCAGCTTGCATCTCTCCAGCTGGGTGGCAACAATCTGACGCTCAGCCTCAAGTTCCCTGGTCAGGCGCTCAAACTGGAGCTCCTGAATAGACAAAGAAAGACAACGTGTGTGTTAGACGGAACAAGAAAGGGTGTAGGAGAGATCTGCTGGGAAGGTATTAAAGTTTGGAACTGATGCTACAGTGCATATCTTTACTCCGGAGATACCAAAACAAACAAAAACACCTTTCCCATCTGATTGAACATTAGTGGGAGACAAATAGGACATTACTACGATAACAACCATAGAGCTTCTATTTCAATGTACTATACTATTAATAACCTTTTAAAGCCTCTCGACAGCATCAGAACAATATTTCCATGTGGATAGTAATTGGGACTGCATTACTTGTCGTAGAAGACGTGAAGCCTTGTCAGCCACAGGTCATGGAAACAGCTTAGGGCTGGAAGACAACTATTAAAAATGAAGTGTGTCATTAACATGAATGTGATTGACAGGTGAGAAAAAGGCATGAGGCAGAGTGACTGGTTGAAAGTGTTCTAAATGTGTGAGCAAAAAAAGCCCTTTAATCGGCTGTGAGGTGCGTGAGGGTTGCCAACTGGAGCAGTTGAAGCACTCCTGAAACTGGGTTGGAAACTGTAAATCTGTCAAAAGAAGATATTTGTGGGATTCCTTAATGAAATGTTTGTTATTCCCAGATGAGTTGTTTTCCTGTTGGGTTCAACAAAGAAATGTTCACATTAAAAAAAGTGACACAAAGTTAAAATAGAGGATTACACTTGAAAACAAGTGTACATTATATTTTTCTACAGGGTAGCTGGTAACAAAACTCATTCTGTGACAAAATGATGACACATTTAGTGGCTGGATTATCTCATATTACAGTGCAGAATAAGTTTTAGATAATGACATTTTAGGCACTTGGTGTACAAATACTGTAGTGGTCTTAATGTAATAGATGTGAGGGGAAGGAATAATACCAACCACATACTTCATCATTTCTCAGAGTTGTAAAGTTCAGTCTCATGGTATTAGCCACTGTTGTACTGTGTGTGTGATAAGCACCTAAACTTCACGGACATAGTATTTCAATTGGACTTCATGGATACACCAATGCAGACTTTTTTTATTTTAACTCAATGCTTCTGCTGGCCTACACACAGCCTTAAATGATATTATGTGTGGCTACAGTCTGGCAAGTTGCATGTTCCTTCCTGTCAGCTTACACTATACTGCCAACACGCTGTTGGGAGCTGCTTGCTGAAGGCTGTATGGATGATTACCCCTAAAAGCATCACTCTTAAACCAACCCTCTTTGTGTATGCATGTGTGTGTGCTGATGCATTAGCTATTTAACTGGCTTACTGACAGTTCCATATCAGTCATCTAGCTATGAGCCAGACAGATGAGATTTCAAAACAGCAATCACTGTGTGTAAGTAATTTCATGAGTGTGTGCGTGAGTGTGTGAGTGTGAGTGCGTGTGCATGTGCGTGCGTGCGTGTGTGTGTTTGTTGCATTCAAGTTAATCTCAACCACATGGAAGCAGATCAATAGTGCACTGAACTCCACCCCACAGAAGATGTTGTGTATGTACGAACGAGCGCATGTGCGTGCGACACCCAGAGAGAGAGAGAGACTGTGTGAGCGAGATGTGGAGAGAGTGTATGCTGCTTTGATTGGTTTTCTCAAAGCCATTTGAAGCTCTGAATGTGTTGATCCCCAGTCGCTATCTCACGTCTCCAACCTCAATCCCCTCTCCTCCCCAACACTACATCGCACAATGCAATTCATCTCTCTGCCTCTCCCTCACCCCTTTTTCACACATGCTTACAGCAACCACTTACTCATAAATATGCACTATTTCCCTCTTTCCCTGTCTTCTTCAGTCACACACACACACACACACACACACACACACACGTGCCAAAATCAAGCCCCCGACACATCCATATGTAGTACTAGCAGTAGTAGTTCATTGATCTCACAGTAGGAAATTCCTTTATCTCTGAGGTTTGAAATGGTTATGAAAATGCGTCAGTTTACTGCTCATATGCAGCAAGTTTCACATAGAAATTGTTAATAAGGAAAACTTGTGTTATACACCACTAGCCAGGCATAATCCTTATTTCCCACACTTTTTGTAATCCTCCATTCACCCAACATGTCCTTGCTTTCCTCCATGTACTGCTCTACCTCCTGTCAGCAGCTCCTCTCTAGATTGCCCTTGCTCTAACTGCGACAAGATAAACCGTGTACATGTGAACAACAAAGTAGCAGGTTCAGCCACCCCTATGATTTGCTAAGCAAAAGTGACGCACAAAATTTGAGCAGAGTCTATTAAACCCTCTGGACCCCTAACTCTAAATTACAGCTTTGTTTTACAGCAAGATGTCTCGCTTCAAAGCCCTGCTCTGCTCCCCGCAGCAGACTACTTTGTCGCCTTGTTTGCCACTGCTGCAACCGTTGGAAATCCTCAAGATGTAAAAATGCAAATCCCTGCACCTAAAGTGGCATTATGCTAATTGATGATATATAATGCCTCAACGGTAAAGTGTCTTAAATGCCTTCTAAGGTAACATGGTAATGCTCAAATGCCAAAACAGATGGGGAACCTGTGAGGCCAATTCTGTATTGGGGTAAAATATGTTAAATTATGCATAAACCTTATTTCACACATTGTATTCATTCAAATCCTTAGCCTAAGGAAATGGTAATCTGTTGATACGTTACGATAATTGATCCACGGTCTATGGGGGATGAACTGCCATTAACAAAGACTTTCAGAAGCACATTCACGAATTGGCCAAGGGACAGGACCAGTATGTCTACTAGATGAGTGAGTTTTCTTACTGAGTTGCATACAGCTATGCATTCTAATTAGCTTAAACAATGCACATCATACAACATAAAAACTACAGATGGAAAGTAAATTATGATGTACCTCTAACAACATTGTGAGTAAGCTGGGTGTTTTCTGCAACAGAGTCAGTCGTTGTTCTAAGGTACTAACATAATGTATATGTAGCTAGAATTAAAGCATAACTCTTGCCAAAATGCAACCTAGGGTCTTTTTGTGAATGTACACAAGTCAAACTTTTGTTTAAAAGCATAATTAGGACGGAAGCGTCACTTTTAAGATTTTACGCATTATCATTTTTCGGTCGAGTGGCCTTTGGAATGGGAGAGCAAGGGGCACTACTATGATAGCATCCAAATCACTATTGAGACTTCAACAACATGAGACTTTGCTCAAAGTATCACCAGGCGCTCTACACATGAACTCGAGCATTGAGAATATTGTTTGTGTACACAAAGTTTAGTAAAAAGAAAGGTCTTAACAACTCACTGTAGTTGTTGGTTTTTCCGTGTGCCGTCCATCTAGCCAGTCAAAAATAGTTGAGGGAGGAGAGTAAAGATGGAAAGCTCCTAAAGCTTAGTTCCATATAAATGCATGGATAATTGCTTGTTTTGTCGTTAGTAAAAAACAATATTGACCTTGTAGTTGAAAAAGAAGCCACATATAAGAATGACATTTCCTCCTTTGGAGTCCGTTCATTCGCATTCAGGGATTGATTCTTTTTGACTGACAAGATGGTGGCGCCCTGAAAAACCAACAGCTAATTGAGTTGTTCAAAACTTTTCTTTTTAGTAAACTCTGTGTACACAAACAATGTTCCCAATGCTCAAGTTCATCTGTAGAGCCCCAGGTGATACTTTGAGCAAAGTTTCATGTTGTATCGAGCCTCATTAGTGTTTTACAGATAGTGATTTTTATGCTATTATAGAAGTGCCCCTAGGACTTAATTTGACCAAAAAACAATATGTGTATATGTTAAATATGTTATATATGTTATATGTTAAAGTATATGTTAAACGTGATGCTTCCGTCCTAATTATGCTTTTAAACTAAAGTTTGACTCGGGTACATTCACAAAGAAACACTAGGTTGCATTTTGGCGAGAGTTACACTTTTAAAAAAGGAGCATATACAGGGAAATGAACTTGCCATGCCAGAATGAACTTAAAGACTGAGAGAGGCATGAATTATGGGAAATACAAAACACCGAAAGGACAGAAAGGTGATTATCCCTCATGTTGTCCTCGGGTCAAATTGACCTACTTTCCTATATCAGTGTTCTTTTTATCTACCCTAAATAACATGATTGATTCCACACAACGCTCTTTGGCAAGTACAAATCTCTACTTTCATTAATTTTGGGGTGTCTTATTCAATTTTAAATTAGCATTTGAAAAAACTATTTTGAAATAGTATTGAGTAAAAGTTGACATATTCCAGTCTGTGATTATCCATCAACATACATTCCTTTAATTTTAGTCTAAATAATTCCTTATTTCTGCTTTTCTAACTCAAACATTAGGTATAATTTATTTATAAATGAGGTTTTTCGACCATAAATTCCAAAAATAACTGTAAAACTAAAGTTAATAGTGTTGAAAACATCAAAAAAGTGGCAAACGTTGAAAAAGTATTGAAAGTGTTACAAAATCTAAAAACCGTCAATTAAAAGCCTCAACAAAAGTGTTTCTTTTCAATTTTGACGGGAAGACAACACAAGGGTTATAAAGGCTCACAGAAGCAAATCTATTGTACTTGGACAACATCTGTGAGCACACATCTGAATGCACTTAGTACATTTGGAGACAAGCATCATTTCATTGTTTTGCTCTACATTTATGGAAGACAACCACTCTTCCGTAAATTTCTGCTGAAGGCAATTCATTTTCTTTTAATCTCCACCACACTTTAAAATGTTTCATGAATGTTATCTCACCAAGATCATTGCAACAATTGCTGATGCTGAATCACCATATACAATTAATGCCATCTTATCAACATTCAAATTAAAAGAAGAGGATCTGTCATACCAGCTATTTTGATTGTTCTGCATGTGTATTTTAGGAAAACCCTGCTGTTCTGCTGATCCCACAAGGTGTAACCTTATTGCTAAACAAATTGTTGTGTGTGTAGTTGCATGTTTTACCTTGATATGTGCATAAACCACAGTTCAATAGATCCAAAACTGATGAGTTGGGAGTTTTAGCGAGTGCTCCATATGCTTTGTCTGTGTGATTCTATGGAAATGCACAAGCTGTAGGATTCTACTATGCCGTGCATATGTTGTGTGCATGTGTTACGGCATCCCTCAGAGACACCTGTGCAATCCACAGTCAGCAACAACGGTCTCTATGGCAACTGTAGAACCACATCCACACCTCCCCCATTATTAATTAGGTCCTTACTCCTCCCACACACAGTCCCTGCCCTTTCACATACAGTGGTGCTCAAAAGTTTACATACACATGCTTAAGTTGACTAAAAAGAGGAATAAAAAAATCATGTTTTGGAAATTTATTTTAATACCTAAATTAAAAAATGAGGTAAAATCCAACCTTTAAGGACACCAATTTTCTTTGTGAATGAATAACGTATTGTAAATAAATAAATGTTCTTATTTAAAATACAGGGGTCATAAGTATACATACCCCTATGTTAAATTCCCATAGAGGCAGGCAGATTTTTATTATTAAAGGCCAGTTATTTCCTGGATTCAGGATATTATGCATCCTGATAAAGTTCCCTTGGCCTTTAGAATTAAAATAGCCCCACATCATCACATACTCTTCACCATGCTTAGAGATAGGCATGGGATACTTTCTATAAAATCATCTCTCAATGCAAATCAAACCAGGTATTAGTCTAACTGAAATAAAACCATGCCTATCTCTAAGCATGGTGAGGAGTATGTGATGATGTGGGGCTATTTTAATTCTAAAGGCCAAGGGAACTTTATCAGGATGCATAATATCCTGAATCCAGGAAATAACTGGCCTTTAATAATAAAAATCTGCCTGCCTCTATGGGAATTTAACATAGGGTATGTATACTTATGACCCTGTATTTTAAATAAGAACATTTATTTATTTACAATACGTTATTCATTCACAAAGAAAATTGGTGTCCTTAAAGGTTGGATTTTACCTCATTTTTTAATTTAGGTATTAAAATAAATTTCCAAAACATGATTTTTTTATTCCTCTTTTTAGTCAACTTAAGCATGTGTATGTAAACTTTTGAGCACCACTGTACCTGCACTGCTCCCCCAGAGCTTTCTGCATATGTTTTTTAGTCTTTCTCCTACAAAAAAGACGAACACATGCAGGGAAGGTACCAGTCTCATCAAGTTTGTTAGTGAGCAATATTTATTTTATTAGGCAATTACACACAGCTTCAAATGGATTTAAACTGGATATAGAGGAAAAAAAGACAGTCAATCCCACATGAATATACTGTGCTTTATTAAGGTGAATATATACTATGGACATCTATTGTATATGCAAACATGCAAATATGCAAATATGTGCACACACAACACAGGGGTGATATCTGACCTTCCTGTGGAAGAGAGAAAAGGAATTCCTAATATGGAGCCATAGAGCATCACATTATCCAATAGTAAACGGTTTATATTTATGTATCTCAAATTAATTGTGTAGCACTTAAATTACTGTTAAAAAAAAGAAGACAGCCAGGACCCAACTTTACAATGTGTAATTTTTACATGTTTTCTTTGGATAATGTTTGCATGAGTTTTCCAAATGCAATAAATGAAAACAGGCTAAATTGTCCAAGATACAGGCAATAAATATTGGGGTGGGCTAACATAGTGGGACAGAATGCTGGATAAAATAGCAGTGGCCCATGTTTCACAGCTTTAAATAGGATAGATGGCAGCCGTAGTTCTTTCTCCGTTTAAGCTAAATTTCCCCACTTGCCACCATAAAGACGCTGTGTGCTGTCTGTGCGTGATTGTCTGTGTGTGTCTAGAGATAAGGCCCAATCATTATAAAGTGGCCTATGGGTAGCTATTAACAGTGCTGTTTTTGGATGGGAGACAAAAGGCTATCAAAAAGAGCTATGACCTTCTAGTTGAAAAGTAACTCTCGCTCATTCTTTTATTCTTCCTCTCCCTTACCTCAATCAGCAAAGACGAATGAAAACAACTGAAATGAGATGAGTGGGGAAGAGGAGTGTGAATGTGAGCTGGTAGAAAGGTCACTCTTCTCTCCTCCATCCCTCCCATGCTTATTAAAATTCCCCACACAGTAGCTATCACTCCCCCATTCCTCCTGTCTGAACCTACAGCTGTGGCTCATGTAGCCCACAGTAGGTATGGCTTAAATTTAGCTGGGATTCATTTCTGCCCCTCTCCCTCCCACTGCTGCTTGTATTGTCACTTTAATGACTGTGAAAAGTCAACCATGAGGAGAAGCAGTGTGTGTGTGTGTGTGTGTGTGTGTGTGTGTGTGCGTGCGTGTGTTTGTGTGTGTGTGTGTGTGTGTGTGTGTGTGTGTGTGTGTGTGTGTGTGTGTGTGTGTGTGTGTGTTGGGGCGTAAGAACTGGAGGATAGGAAAAAGAGAGTAGAGGGACAAAGCAAGGAAGAAAGACAGAGGAGACTGAGATGTCTCTGTTGATGAAAGTCACATGAGATGATAGCCAAGGGAGAGACACCTGATCCACTCCCTCTGCATGTGTGCACAAGAAAGAGAGAAGAAAAAAAGAAAGAGAAGAAAGGAAAACAGACTACCAGAATGGCCTGATCATGTTAACGACCTTTCTTCTCAAACAATGTGGGTACTGTATGTCTGAGACTGAACTCTAGGCTTTACTGTTACCTGACACAGGGCATGTCTGCTTCTGTTTTTGTGCTTCTATCCTTCTATAATAACATATTATTGGAACTTGGATTGTTTTTCATTGGTTTGCCAATTGGTTTTACTGGTCATAATAACACACTGCACACACTAAAAGAATTGCTGAGATCAGGGAATACAGCAACATCATTAAAACAAAGTCCACAAGAACCTCGTAATATAATCAAACAGGTTGGAAGACACGTTGAAAATAGTTTGGCCAATTATTCACCACTTAATTTGGGTAACTGAAAATGGTTATACCCGTAATGTTGCTAATAATACATGCAAAACTACAGCAAATATGGTAGTTCAACCAGGAGGACAGTCTAAACGAGTCACAGGCTGTTACAGGCCGAACAGTTTGGGTAATCATTTTAAAGTTCGCTTTTGTTTTCTCTTCCAAATAGGAAAATGAGATCTTAGTTGTAATTAACAGATATTATCCTTTAAAATAAGCGCTGATTTTAGATTATTGTATGTAGGTTGGGTTATTATTGGAATATATAGAAAAAAATCCCTATCAGCGCAGGGGGTCATCATAAAGACAGAAGAACAAGACTGTGTGTGTGTGTGTGTGTGTGTGTGTGTGTGTGTGTGTGTGTGTGTGTGTGTGTGTGTGTATGCCTGCACTTATTGTGTATCGCCATTCATGTGTGTGTGCATCGGTGTGTATGCAGGTGTTCTAGCCATCTGGCAAATGGTGATACTAGTGAATTACACAGCTCGGTCTGGCTTCATTCTGCATCGACGTTGCTCACCAACACATATCTTTTTTCAAAACACATGACTGATTATTACTGTACACCAGGGATACTAGTCCTTCCGATCGCAGTGGTGACTGGCCCTTTTCTGTCAGCTTCTAACCAAATTTAATTTACATCAGCAGCAATACCTGAAGGCTGTTCTTTAATGTGATTATACGGCAGTAATGGACTGATCATAATTACTGAACATTACAGTAAGGATTTCCTTTCAAGGGATTATGGCTCAAAAACACATATACACACAAATCACACACACAAAAAATGGCAATAGTAGGTTTACTACGTTTGCTGCTACTACTCGTATGACTAATAGTAGCAACAATAATCATAACAACAATAATAAAAGAGTCCATTAAAGGGAAAACCTTATGTCAAAACTGCTCTTATACCAAATACAAAATCCAATGTCATTGACAGCACATCAACTAAATGCTAGCAGATCATATACAATATTTTCAAAGAAACCTGATGATTTGACAGAATAACGTCTTCATACCTAAACAACAAAATAGGTTATTTGTCAGTTCACTCAAACATGTAAGTGTTCTAAACCAAATTCATTTAAATTGTATCCATTTAAGTGGACATCCAAATTAATATGTTTAAGACATTTCTAAAAGAAAATTCTAAGAATTGAATCCCTGGGATCACATTTGTTACAATGATGCTTTGTGAATAACACCTCTGTTTTGTGGTTAAATACTACCAAATGAAGTAAGTGACTTTCAACAGTAACTGTCACATTGTATCATAGGAGAACATAAGGGCTTTTATAAATATGCAATACTAACAGCATCGAAAAGAAAATAAACTCCATGATTTACCCTTGTATTCCTGTCATTTTCTGAGTGGACTTCATTGGCAATGAGAGAAATAGTCTCACAAAGACAGGCAAAGGTAGGGCAAGATTGATGTTAAGACAGAAGCACTGAAACTGCTCCAATGGCAATGATATAGTATTACTGGATGGAATGGATAAAGCAACATTACCCATGTACGAGTGTGAAACTGGCAGCAATACAAAGAAGAAAAGTGCTTTTCAACTTCAGAGCTAAAACACATTCTCTTTAGACACTCAATGATGTCTACAAATACTGACTTAGCTCATATCATACAGGAAATCCCTGTCACGTCTATTTTAGGGCAGATTTTGGCTTTAGTGAATCAGGGAGGTTGTTTAAAAAAACACGTTTGACTTTACATAGAAAATATACACATAGATATAAAAAGATCCTTGCTCACATTCAAGGATGGGTGAGTCTCCTTTTATATAACTGATGCTCATTTAAATTCTGTCTGGTGTGGACAGCTTTGGAGCCAATTAATACCATCTGAATTTTGTGACTCATTATACTGGCAGTGTGTTTTACTAAGGAGGCAGCAGACAGGAAGTTTTGGCAAACAGTTGTAATTTATGACACAGGCACAACTACAGGTATTGTTTTGTAATTGAATTAATCTTTTCTGCATCAAATTACCTAAAAACTGTCTACATGTTTTGAATGGGTTGAATCGAGAGTAGCGGTTCAACAAATGTGACATAATTTTTAAGCTAATAAAGTGTTGTAAAATGGTGATGTCATTCAATCTTAGAAGGAGAACTTGTAAGCTTTGCTCAAAGTGATGTAGAAAAACCTCCTGACCACCTTGCATGTTCTGCTCTGAGTTTGAAGTATTTTTAGTTCTACTTAAACTTTCAGTGCAATTCCTAGGAGGGATTCTGAGTTGTCTGATGAATATGAGCCCAGGATTAAAACATCTCTGGTCCATGAGAAGAGGAATTTAGGAAAACAGCTTCAAAGACGGACAAATCAAAGAGCCACATCACTAAACAGTTAAAAATAAGATTTTCATGAGGCTGGGTCCAGGCTTGTGGTTTGTTACTTGATGAAAAAACACTGAAAATATATACCATGTTTTCATAAACCAAACCACTGAAGCGCTAGTGACAACCTAGAAGAAGCAGGTTTATCTGTTTGGATTTTGGATTCTAATGATCCTTTAAAAAACTGCACAGACCTGAGACGTATGCCTGCCAACAGATGGGCCATAACAGTTTTATATGCATTATAAATATTCAACACACAAACACAGCACTACTCTGACTGATCTCTCCCTCGTTAAATTATTTAAGGGCTCAGTAGGCAAAATGAAATCATCTCTCTCTTAGTCTCCAATTTTGATATCTCCCTCACTCTGTCACTCTCTGCCTGACACACGCGCATGCAGGTGTGTGTGTGCATGCATGCATGCATGCATACGTGCACACACCTGTCTGTGCTTATTATGGCCATAGCATAGCTTTGGTCTGTCAGAGACTAGAACAAAATAAAAGGGAATACTGAAATAGAAAAGAAGAAGGCAAAGTTTGGAGATGAAAGGAAAAAGCTATTATTTGGTCATGTTTTAGCCATATTCAAAAATATGAATGCACATTTGACTTTTGCATTCCATAAATGTCAAATCAAGGCATTTTGAGAAATTGACATCACATGAGAGACACTCATGTGATGTCAATTTCTCAGACTGTTTTCACTCAACATTAAATATTGTTTTTATTCTCTAATCTGAGTGCAACCGTTGTTCTCTGGCCATTTTAAAAGTCTGATCCTTGTCTCATGCCATTTTGAAAAAGGCCATTGTCACATTTCTGTTGAAGCAGAAATGTACTTCTAATTGGCAGACCTGGAGAAAAAAATTGCCTTAGAAGCAGTCTTTGTTAATGGAATTTGGTTAAGCCCATTTCACCTAGCTCCTGAATGCCTGTGTGTGTTCATTGGTGCATGTTTGATTGAATGTTTGGGAACCTGTTGCAGAACATCTACAGTGATTAACTGTCAGTAAAAGACTCTTTCTCTCTCTCTCTCTCTCTCTCTCTCTCTCTCTCTCTCTCTCTCTCTCTCTCTCTCTCTCTGACTCATGTGTAAAAGTTCTACTGTATTTAACTTGTGATGAATTGTCTAATTAGTGCAGTATATACAGAAGGTTATTCAGTACAGTGTTCCCTCTGTAAACACTCATCCTTTTTCTCTCCAACCCTTGCTCTATGTTTAATAGCCATTCCGAAAACAACAACACAGAGGCAAGCAGACATGGACATAATATTCTACTCCCTTAATGAAACTACGTACATTCACTTGCATTTGGCATACACAACTACACACTCATGCAACACTGCACAGCGATATAACAAAGCAGAAAACATTTGGTCTCTGGAGTGCTAAAGTACGTAAAACTAAATAACAGAGTCTCAGTTTGCAGAGAAGCTTGTTTCTATAACTGTACTTACCTGCCATCAACAAAACTATCCCCACTATGGAGCTTCCTTTCTGCTGGTGTCAGGATTGATGGTGTGGTGATAATGCATTGATTTTAAAATAAATAAATAAAGAAACCGCTTTGTTCACTTCGGTGACATTTATTGAGACCACATTTCTTGTTAGGTTGAATAAATGTCACCACTGAGAGAAGCACAAAACATATTTTATGTATTCTTTTCCCATTGTTTAGAATCACTATCCGACAGACTGATGTACTGTGGGTGAAACTTCATTTTTTTTTTTTTTTAACTGTCAGGATCTTCTTACCCAGCTCACAGCAAAACAAGAAGACAATCAAAAGTCTGTACCTGGAACTGGTGATCTTATAATGAATGCAAAACTAGTTTTTCTGTTGCACCAAAGACACAGTATGCTCTGATGAGGTCTTACAATGATAGCTTAAGCAGTGAATGTGGCAGCTGCATTGATTTAAGTATGCAGGTGTTCTTCCTCGATGAGAGTTTGTTTTAGCTTAAAGATTTGGCGTAGTAAGAAGATCTCTCATCATATTAAAAACAAACTTTAAAAACTACTTTCCAAACTCTACTCGATCACAGCTTTGTTTGATAATTAATGGAATTGCAAAATCCCACATATATTAAAGCTGTAAAACCCAAATCTAGAAATATGAGGGTCTTTGTTTTAAATAAGATAGTGTCCAATTAGTCCACCTTGTCTTCAGCAATCCTGTCCTCACTTTGGTAGATTAGCTGTCAATACAATGAATGTGTAAGCCTATACTGTATTTAGCAAAAAGTTATGTAAATGACCATTATTTACATAAATAACTTTATCTCACATGTGGGCAATGGAAAGGAGAGGATGATGGACAAGAACCAAGGTCAATACAGTACAGTCTACAGTACAGTTTAAATTTCTAGACTGGTTTAGAAACTGTATCAAAGACTATCACTTCTAGATTGTTTAATGCAGGCATAATTAGGGCTAACAACAAGCACCTTGTGTGTGTGTGTGTGTGTGTGTGTGTGTGTGTGTGTGTGTGCGTGCGTGCTGGCTCCATGACAGTGTAGAAGATAGCATGATTGGGTTCACATTCAGGGAGTGTGCTATGGGTTTGGCCACAGACAAAATGTCACTTGGAAAATGTCACTGCCTAAATGCCATTTCAATTCTTTTTCCTTGCGTGTGCGTGTGTAAGCAGGTGTCTACAAGCTATCTACAAACTTGCTCAGTTAGCAGCATCACTTCGCCTGGCAATGTAGCAATGTACTAATGGTTAAGTGTTTTCCAAATTCACTGATGGATCTGCAGTGCTGTGTATATTGGCAGACATACACAACATCTGGCTTCAATTGACATCTTGTTGAGCTCATGTGCTGCACATTCTGGCACACATTTTAAATAAATACCCAGAAAAACTTGCTAATTTGTTGTCCAATTTTCTGTGATTGTTTTGATATGAGAAGTGTAGCACATGCTCTTTGGAACATTTTGAGTTGGAAAATAGCCCATTCGAGTGACTCTAAGTATGTAATTATAAAAAATTAAGTGTTTTAGGGCAATAATTACGGTGGCCGACAGAGGCAAATGCCCTGCAACTTCAGAAAACACATGCAAATAGGCAAAACACAAGCAAATTAAGAAAACAACTTCATTAATTTGACAACACATGCGCAACATTCAGCAAACGCGCTGCATATACACACAACACAACCTAATACACAAACGCGCTGCATATACACAACACAACCAAATACACAAACGCGATGCAAATAAAAACCGATGCAAACAGAAAAGCACACAAACCACGAAAACAAATGCAAGTACAAAACGCGCTGCATAAAGAATCCACAACGGAAGTGCTCCAGGCCTGTAGAGGGAGCAGCTGAGCGGAACAGCTGATTTTAGACCCCACGGAACGAGAGAGAGAGAGCAAGCGAGCTGATGAGCGGTTTGTTTTGAAACGGGACCAAAAGTGAAGATAGCGACGACATAACAAGGTTAGTATTCATTTTAACATTTGGCCCTCCTTTTACAGTATTTTAACAGAGCAACAGGTTTACGTAGCTAGCTGCTGTGTTGAGACTGACTTCTACAATAGTTTGCTAATGACAACATTGTGAGTCTGATCTTTCATCGCTAACGTTAGTCCGCAGTGGTGAGGATAACTAACTACTTAACTGGGCACCTGAGTGTTTGGATTGCATTAACGTTAGTTTCCTCTTCTCTCAATCGTCTCTACATATGATAGAATATGTGTTGATCTGCGAGGTAACTTTGCATAAGAGGAAGGTGGAGAGAGGAAAACTGGAAAAAGAAAAAGGGGGGAAAGGAGAGTAGAAAAGGTATGTAAAAATAAATGTAAATTAATCTACGTTTAAGGGGCAAAAGAGAAGCAGAGAGTAGATAAACAGAGCGAGCACAGCGAGATGAGGATGAGAGAGAAGGGTTGAAGAAAACGGATAAAATGTGAAGATTAAGGACGAAATTAAGGAAGCAGAGAAAGGACCTTAAGACAAAATAGGAAGATGGTTAGGAGAGAGGAAGAGAGCATAAGATCATTATTTTGCTCAAGGCGTAATAAATAGCAGGGAAAGGTGACAAGGAAAGAAAGAGGTGACAGAATTAAACTGAACACAGGGTAAACATCCATATACAGAAGATCAGCAGACACTTTTTACTATAAACAAAATATCCACTCTCTGATATTAACTTGTCGACCTTGCAAGCATTTGTCTTTTTGTTGTTTTTCCCCACAGATGTACTGTCCATATTGTGGATCTGCCTTGACAGCTTCCCTGGGTTTTGTTGTGTGGCAAAAACATCAGATTTCTAAAAGATGTGGCAAACAACGTCCCTGAGGAGATGCCTACAACCAGTACACATGCTAATGCACAGCCTAGTGCTGGCAAATGGATTTTTAGTTGTATTACAGAAAAATCAGTAGTTAGAAGACTTTTACAGAAAATTTACATTGTGTTCTTTTATTGAAATACCGTACACCTCTGCACTATGTGGCTTGTCTACTTCAATAACTAGCATATTAAATGTGTTCTAAAATGCTCTGCAGGAAATATTAATGATGAAGAAACAGAAATTAGCAAAAGGTATGCTCTCTTTTAACATTGTTTCTATTATAATTAAATATATCGCTCACATCTAGTGCCATTTTCCATTTCCTTTACTTTCTGCAGATTTATGTTGGACTTATGAAGATGACAGGTGATTCCCTTAAACCTGTGAGGAAAGTCACTTCCCTTGATATTCAACCTGGATGGTCATCTAATCAACTGCTGGCTGCTGTAAAGAAGCTGAAAGATTTTAACCAGGATATGGAAGATGGTTTACATGTTTTATTGTACCCTGATGCTCAGGAAGTAAGATACATCCCAGGAACAGACCCCTTTTACAGTGCAGAAATACAAGGAGGAAATTGGAAAGGCCTACCAAAGAATAACAATGTACATTTCCACTGTTGAAGACTTTGCAAACAGCTTTATGTTCTTCTTATTTTAACATTGTGAGTTGTTGCCACTGCTGACCCTGACAAACATAATTCAATTCAATTTCATTTATAGTATCAATTCATAACAAGCGTTATCTCAAGACACTTTACAGATAGAGCAGGTCTAGACCACACTCCATAATTTATAAGGACCCAACAGTTCTAGTAGTTTCCTCCAGAGCAAGCAACAGTGTGACAGTGGCGAGGAAAACTTCCTTTTAGGCAGAAACTCGGACAGATCCAGACCCAGACCCAGACCCAGGCTC
>JABXJD010000196.1:0-27500 GCA_013375575.1 Percina caprodes | reverse complement strand
AAGCATGTCAGTGCCTGTATGCATCAAGTACCAAGTGCACAAAGTACTTCAATTATCTCACTAGACCTGAGTAGCAGTTTGTAGTCCTTATTAAATTTTTAGTCATTGATGTTGTAAACCATGAAATGAAGTAACTAACATGACTTAGTGCATCAATGTTACTCATGCAGTATACTTCACTGAATCTATTACTAATGTAACTCTGCACAAAAGGATGTCTGACAACTGTACTGTACTCTGCATCTTAATTTTTTTTTTCTTTGATTGTAAAAGAATTCCACACCAGATTGTTTTAGATGGATCATTTCTTACAGTCTGCGCCAAACTGTGTCACATTCACTGTCCATGGTGCTGATCCTGCTTCTGCCAGGATGCACTAATGTAAGAAAGCAGCATTGTCCAGACAGCATGTGTCATGCCGTGTCTGGGCACCACTTCAGTATTTGATTTTCATCTTGGTCATCTCTAAGTTTGTAGCACTCTCACACACTTAAATTGAATGTAATTTACCACCTTACAGACCAAAGGTTATGATTTATTTAAATACTAAGTAAGTGAACCCTATACGATTTCATTCTAATTTATAGGGGCTCTGAAGCCATTTGCAAGGCAGCAGGGCCCGGCAGGTGTATAAGTACTTTACAGCACAGCTCATGGTGAATTATATTATAATAGTCCATGCATTTGTTACTTCCAGGCTGGACTACTGTAATTTTTTATTATCAGGATGCTCAAATAAGTCCTTCAACCCTCCTGTCCTTTAACCCTTTCCAAAAAAGTTTCTATATATTTTATTATTGTATTCATTATAAATTTTCCAAAAAAGTAACGTGGACAATGGACAATGCTCCACACAAGTTAAATAAATAATCACTTCACTACTTTCATTGAATTTGTGGTTTTTTTTGTCAATTTTACAGCATTTGGAGAAAAAGAAATTGGTAAAAAAAAATTTTAAGTGTAAAAAAGAGAGAAATATGTCAAATAAAAGAACAAAAATGTCAAAAAAGTGAAAAAAAAAAAAATTGCGGAAAAACTCCCAAAAAAATTTAAAAAGTGACAAAATCATTGGGCAAAAGACACAAAAGGGTAAAAAGAGATGACCATAATGCAGTTATGCAGTGCATTTTCTGACAAGAACTAAGAAAAGAGATCATATGTATCCTGTATTCTCTCTGCGTTGGCTTCGTGTAATATCCAGGATTGAATTTAAAAACCTTCTCCTGACCTACAAAGCTCTAAATGGTCAAGCACCATCTTATCTTGAAGAGCTCTTAGTGCCTTATTGTCCCACTAGAGCACTGCACTCCCTGAATTCAGAGTTACATGTAGTTCCTAGATTCTCTAAAAGTAGAATGGGAGCCAGAGCCTTCAGCTATCCGGCTCCTCTCCTGTGGAATCAGCTTCTGGTCTGGGTTCAGAAGGCAGACATCATCACCACATTTAAGAGCAAACGTAAAACTCTCCTCTTTGATAGAGCTTATAGTTAAGGATTGATGAGTTGCAGCGTCCGCCTAACCCGGCCCACCTGCTTCTTGTCATAGTTGTCAGATTCATCTACCACATAATCAATAATATAATAAAACTAGAGAGAGGCAGGCCGACCCTGTCTCTTTTAGTTATTCTGTAATAGTTTTAGACTGCTGGGGGACTTCCTTTGACACACTGAGCTCCTCTCTCCTTCATATTTCCATTTGTGTGCATCCATGTCCCAGAAATGCCTGTTACTAACCTAGCTCTGGGGAGTCATTCCCTGGAGTCCTTATGTTCTTTTTCCCACCAGCATGTTTCCTTGGATCAGGGAGGCTCCAAAATCATGGTTGCAGCTGTCGCCGTGGTCCTGCTAGGCATCCTGCGAGGCCCTGTTACATCCTGCAACGCTCTGAGTTGCAGTGCCCTGCTATGCCATGAACTACTACAAACTACTATTTTTAGTCACTGTTCCATGATCTTTTACTGTGACTATTATTGCCACACATGACATATGACATGACAAGTAAGGTCACAGTGTGCGCTGCTTTTACCTCAACTGCTGCATGATTTTGCCCAAGACAGTTTGAATGCTGAGTGGTAGGCAAAAAAAAAAAAATCTCCCATTTGTAAACACTATGATCAAGATAGATCAGAGACTACACATGGCCACGCTCAGATGAGCACAAATACAAATGCAGAACCACAAGGAAAGCCTTCTGCTCTATGCAAACATTCAGATAAAGACACGCCTACATAAAAAACAAAGGGTAACACTTTACTTGAAGGTAGCTATATAAGAGTGACATGACACTGTCATGACACAACACATGAAACCTAACCCTATCTTGTCATGACAAGAATGACACTAAAAGAAGTGTTATTTCATACAGATTTATGACTTGTTATAATGTTAATGACACGTTCAGGACAGTATCGTATCACTCTTATGTATAGCCATTCAAGTAAAGTGTAACCTAACAAAGCAGTGGTCATCAAAACACAAAAACAAGAGCACGCCCACAAGGAATACATTCCTATGCTCTCTCTAAGGTGCATGTATATACCATTCAATTATCCTTTTTTGTACAAGGCACGAGGTACTCTCTTTATCACTTTCGTGTCTTTAGCTCTCCTATCAAATAAAGGCCAAAAAAATAAATAAATCATCTTTAAAAGAAAATAAACCAGGTACAATCCTAGTGAAATGTTATTCCATCAGCTCCTTCAACTTGTGCAGGATTCATCATAAAGCAGAATGTGGCTGCCAGATCAGCACACAGCAAAAGGTTAGTTGAATTGCACCGTCACTCTAGGATCTAGCCAAGTCTCGGCCAAAGGACACCACAGCTCCAGACATCCCGCTGAAATCCGATAGAGGCCAGCTGCCCGATGCCTGCACATTTGCTAGCAAGATGCCCAGCAGAGAAGGGATCAAAGCCATAGGCCGTAGCTGACAGCCGTCACCTCTGTGTTTACTCTGATGTTAACATTTGAAAAACTCCATCGGCCAGGCTAGCAAAGTCATCAGGAGACTGGTGAGTTGATCCTGATGATGGTTGCAGAGATGGTCTTGCTAGCTTGAGCTCATTTTCTCTACCTTTTCCTCAGTGTGTACTCTGATGTTTACATTTGAAATCTTGAGTCAGCTGGCTAGCTAGCCCAGGCTAGCGGAGTCGGCTTGAGTTAATCAGGTAAGCAGAGTAGGCAGGCGACTGATGAGTTGATTTCCCGATACTACTGAGCAACTAATAGCCACATGACATCACCATCCAGTGTTAACCACATAAAGCCCAACTAATATTTGTAAAGTATACAATTCAGCATACATTTTGAAGGGCTCATGGAGAGGCCACTGGAAATGTCTGTGCCTTCTACAAACCATTACTGTAACATATATATACATTCAAACATATACGAAGAGAGTTACATCTCCCTTTATGGTGCATTTGTTGACTAGATCTCTAACCTTTGAGTGGATCGTCTCATTTGTGGGTTGTGTACACAAACAGAGATGTAATCTCTGAAGGCAAACAGAGCTGGCAACTACACCACTAATTGGGAGAAGAGAGCCTGTCACTGAGTGAAAGACGAACACTGTGGACATGTCATCTCATTAGAAAGAGAAACAGTAAGAGAGAGAGGGCAGTTAACAAAAAGAGAGAGAAGAGTGGGGGAAAGGAGGGTGAGTTAAGCTAAAATATAAACTGGTAAAATCTGCATGCAAATTAACGGCACACAAACAATCCCAACTGCGTAAACACGTACACATATATGCATAGAAGTCCTGCATATTAATATATAGTATTAGCCTATAAATCACTCAGTTCATTTGCATGTTTGAGTCAATCAAAGTATGAAACTACAGCAACCAATATTGGCATGTGTTCTTTTCCTCCTGTTCACAACAGCACTTTTTATTTCTAAGTTTTCTCTTTAATTTGCTTTTATAAAAAAAAAAAAAAGATTTCAACCTTACAATCCTCAGAGGTAGGGAAGGAACACATTTGTATTTGTGTAATAAATACTATTCAAATTTTGTGGAGACAAAAAAAAGGAGCTTGGCAACCACCAGATTTCCACTGTGCGAATGTGATGGATGAAAAGATTAACATCAGATTAAATTTTGTAGGCAGTATATGTGGAAAAGACTTTGTGTGCTCCAATATCTCTCACATGGATTCATGAATTGTAGCTGTGAGGCCACACAGGGGTCAAACTAGGCAGTGAATCCCATACTGTCAGGTATGTCAGGGATTCATCAAATGGATTCAGTTGATATATGCAGAACCAAAGGCATCAGTGTTGACTAATGGGGTAGTTTCATCTTTTTTCAATATATCAACAGGCGCAAAACAAGGAGACTCTCTCTCTCCACTATTGTTTATTTTATTTCTTGAGCCACTTGCAATGGCAATCAGATCAGACCCAATCATATGGGGGGTAAGAGCGGGAAGAAGGGGGCATAAAGTGTTTCTTTATGCAGACGACATCCTTTGGCTGTCAGTAGATCCTGTCTCCTCAGCGCTTAGGCTCTTGGAAATTATGGGAACCTTCTCTGAAATATCAGGTTACAAGATTAATTGGCATAAGTCTGAAGCAATGACAGTGTCTAGAACCTGTCTACCAACAATAAATAATGCACGTCAATTTAAGTGGATAGATTCAGGCATGCAGTATCATAGGATTTGTCTTACTCCAGCTATCAATAACATGGTACAGGCTAATTTTGTTAAATTGCTTCAGCTCATAAAGGCTAACCTGGATAAGTGGAAACTGATTAACCTTAGTTTATGAAAAAAAGTAAACACTATTAAAATGATAGTTGCTCCACAGGTGAATTACATATCCATGATGGTGCCACTGATTGTCCCAGAATCTTTAAGCAGTACAATAACATAATTAGAGACTTCCTGTGGAACGGCAAGAAGTCAAGTATAAAGCTCGAAAAGTTATATACAACCAGAAACAAGGGAGGGTTGGCTTTGCCTAAAAGCTATCCAGAATAGCTTTTGAGCTTTTTAAAATTGCTAAGCACTGATGTGGTGAGAGTTAAGCTCTGAGTTAGTTGGATATCATCATTAAAACAACGATCGGTTAGCCACAACATTGCCAGAGTCTCCCCAGCTGTGTCTACTTGGAGATAGGTCCTTTTGTCACCAGAGATTATTAAAGCAGAGTCTACTCTGACACTAGCTGGGATTATCACTTTAGTACGAATCATTCTTAGACACTGGAAAAGCCAAGTAAGGCCTAGTTTTACAGACTGGCTGAAGTTAATGACAAAACACAGCCTCCTTTGAAGATCTTATTGCAAGACTGAATGATGGTAGGGGTAAATTCTACCAGGTCTGGTCTCATTTCCTGCATTTTATTAAATTTGAACTGACTAGTGCCCCATAATTAATAATATTATCAAGGCTAATTTGATCTATTTTACTTATTATTATTATTATTATTATTATTATTATTATTATTATTATTATTATTATTATTATTATTATTATTATTATTATTATGTGTTTTAATTGTGAATTATTGTTGTTTTTCTGTCTTTCTTGACCAAATTACATTACGTGCAGTATGTGTTTAGTATTGTTACATGTTAAATGTGGTGTGTTTCTCACATGGAAAAACAATAAAAACTTTGATTATAAAAAGAGTAAATCTTCTAAATAAATAACACAATGTTATAGGTTAATTTTTACACACATGTGTGTGGTCGGGAGGCCAACTTTGCTGCATTACCAGGCTGAGTGAGTGAGTGAGTGAGTGAGTGAGTGAGTGAGTGAGTGAGTGAGTGAGTGAGTGAGTGAGTGGTATATTTGCCCATATCCAACGTGTATGTGTGTGTGTGTGTGTGTATGTGTGAGTGAGTGAGTGAGTGAGTGAGTGAGTGAGTGAGTGAGTGAGTGAGTGAGTGAGTGAGTGAGTGAGTGAGTGAGTGAGTGAGTGAGTGAGTGCGTGGTATATTTGCCCATATCCAACGTGTATGTGTGTGTGTGTGTGTGTGTGTGTGTGTGTGTGTATGTATGTGTGTATGTGTGTGCGCGCGTGTGTGTGTATGTGTGTATGTGTGTGTGTGTGTGTGTGTGTATGTGTATGTGTATGTGTATGTGTATGTGTGTGTGTGTGTGTGTGTGTATCTGAGAAGGAGAGCGGAGGTTGTTAACTGTCAATTTTTTCTCTCCTCTCAGCAATGCATCATTAGGTAGAAACATAGCTCCCAGCCCCCCTCTGAGCAAGATGAAGGCTACTAGGGACTGATGGGAGGAGGGAAAGAAGATGACAGGGAAAGAATGATAGAAAAAGAGGAGAGTATAGAGGAGGAATTGCTATAGTGGATGACAGAAGGGGGCTATGTACACAGATGAGATGTGAAAAAATCAAAATACAAAGGAGATATGTAGTATATAGCAATAGAGTCAGAAGAAGAGAATGAAGGAGTGAAGAAATGCAACAGAAGTGAAGAGAAAGAAAAATAGATATATTCATGTACTTCATTTCGGATTTATATCTTTTACCTTTATGTTTTTATTTAGTTGAATAAACTGAATAGAAAGACAGAGCACATGTTTTTGTGTGTATGGCTGAGTATATTGCTGTGATAAGGACATTTCATATTCCAAGGTACGATGTTTCACAAATAAAACCCTGATCTTTGCTTGACTACTACCCTTTTCAGATTTTCTAACAGAAATTTGTCATCAGTGCTTTGTTTTCAAATTCATATCAGTCAGAAAACTAAACACACTCTAAACCTGTGTGTATGCCTATATATAGATGTTTCTATGTGTTTACGTATGTGTGTATCCTTTTGTAATGCTGTCACCCACTGAGAGAGGTGTTCATGGTGGAGGTTACCCACAGTGCAATGCTCTGTCAGTAATCATGGGGGGGGTTGATGACTCACTGTCATCTCTTTGATGCACAGCATCACACTGCTTTTGTCTTTCTATTAGTCTGAAAAAGTATAGTGATGGCTAAACAAGGAGAGAGAATAGAAGAGTTACGGTGAGATGAGGGGATTTGAGAGATGCAGAGGAGAGGAATAGATGGGGATGGAGGATGGAAGGAGAGGGAGAGAGAGGGGTGAAGGACGGACTATAAAGAATGTCTGCTTTAGATGCAGTTTGTCCCTTAGATTTGTCATCTGACACCATCCCTCACACTCAGCACTTTTAGCGGAGAGGGACTGCTGAGTGCTACCCCTTAGAGAGGTGGGAAGAGCATAAACACACCCACACAGACACACTTAGACACAAACTCACGCACAAATGCACAGTTAGCACCAAATGTTGAAGAAAGTTTCAAGTTAAGCTGATAAAAACATATGAAATTGTTTCTGTATCATTGTACAAAACCAGATTTTTCTCTTTCAAAATTCCATAAGTTGCAGCCCCTTTATTAAGTACAAGTAAATAAAGACCAGAAACATAATGTCTTCACCTCTACTGTACATAAGTGACTGAGCTGAGCATGATGCACATTTCTGAAAAGTTTTTCTTCCTTGGTCTGAGAAGCATGGACAACATTGGTTGACAGCCAAACCACAGCCAAGTTCAACACACTATTTGCCAAGACAAAACATTGAGCATCTGCATGCAAACCACAAGCCATAATCGCCTCTCTGCTTCTCAGCTTAAACATTAAATATTCCTCCTAATGTATGAAAAAACAAACAAATCTTTAGAGGGAGCCAAAAAAAAATGGTAAAATCACAAACAGCTGGGGGGGATACAGCCTGCTAGAGATGGCAGACACACACTGCTTAAGAAATTGAAATATGTCTACACAACTTTAGAAAGAAAAAAATTAAATACTAATCACCTATTGTACACGTGTTTCATTTTCATTTCTCCTCAAGGAGATCCAGCGAGCAGAGAGGGAAAAGTATCACAGTGTCTTTGTTTTATGACTTCTCATGTGTCCTGTGACTTGCTGATAGTGATTATGACATTATTGATCAAAGCTGTCAAAAACCTTCAGGGCAATTACTGTTTGAACACTTCCTCAACTGCCAACCTCTTGTGGGGAAGGTGAACCGCAAACCACTTCATGTACTCTGGTTCTTTAAGCAGTCTCATTGCAATCTAGTTTGTTCAAACAGTTCTGCCTGTGAGAAGAAAAAATATAATTTTGTAATCCACTCGGAAATAGCCTGCATGTAGTTATGTTTTGCTGCACACCATATTAGTCCATTAAGTGGCAGTGGTGGCGCTGCATAGAGGGGAAACTGCTACACTGATTCTTAGAGAGAAGAAGAAAACCGTTAAGGTAGCAGAACAAAAGTAAAAAAAAAAAAAATCATATTCCCACCAAACCTACTTCTAAGAAAAGAATAGCAGAGCAAAGGCTTCAACATTTGTGTTGCTAGCAGACAATGCGTAATAGATGTGTTTAGCAAGTAAAGTTCTCTATTTTTCTATTTTGCTGTTAATTCTGTTATTTAATGCATTGAGTGAAAATGTATTAATGTTATGTGTACTGCATAAGTTAAACATAAAAAAATGAGTTTAATGATTTGAAGTGCTATTTCATGCTATTTTGAAGCTATGTTACCACGTGATATGCTAGTGCTTGAGTTTCATGTATGTAGTGAATGCAAAGATTGAAAATAAGAATTTAAGCTACTGCAGTTCATATAGAGTAATAGAATATAAGAGTTATATTCCCAGATATGGTAAAGTTATTGCGAGAGTAATTGAATATTGCTCTGTTTTTTTGGATGCATGTCCATTCAAGGGGGTAAGCGGGCGTCCAAGAAGCATAGCTCCTATGGCTCCATTTTAATGCTACAAAGCACTCATTCGCCGTTAGTATTCTATTGACTGCCATTCATTTTGGCGCCACTTTGACAGCAAATTACTTTACATCTGAAGCATTTTAGAACTTAAATTGCCCATTGTTCATTTGTATAAAAGGCTTTATTACCTTATACTTCACGTTATGGCTCCGTAGCAGATATTTTTGTAAAAATAGGCTAACGATTGTGTCATAACCACGCAACTTGCTGTCGCATAGTCGACAAATCACTGTATTGTCAGGAGAAGCATGCAGACAGTTTTGACTTACATTAGCTGTTTAGGTTTAATTACTAATGTCAACTAGCATTTCAGTTAGCAGTAATTAGCCTGTACCTATTTTATCTCCTTGGATATATCTACGCTCTCTGTCTCTGCAAGATTCGGAATGATTGAGATTTCTCTTGGTACAGCTACCAGAAGACTTACAACTTTCAGACAGGTTGCTCATGTCACATCTACGTCGGCAAGCTCAGTTGGAGGCTGCGCAGTAACGCTCAGCTATCACCGGAAAAGTGCTTCTAATATCCTTCACTGGTCTCTGTCCAGAACAACAGGATCTGTTGGTCCATTCCTTTAACTGTCTATGGTTCCATTGGACAACTTGCGTGAATGATCATCTTGCCTGCAACACAGACTGCTTCTACTCGCCATTTCTCCATTGCATCGTACAGATAAGCACAAGATCTCACCACGCTAAAAAAACACATACTACCCAGGTAGATGCACTTTACTTTATTATTTTGGGGTTATTTCATCAGAAATGTTTGAAACTAAGAGAAATACTGATTTTCACAACTAAAAGGCCATTACAAAAGAAAAGAGAAACAATGTCATACTGTTTGATAATCGATGTTTAATAAATGCCGGATATGTTATAAGTAAACTATTTTGGTATTGTTATTTCTCTCTCTTTAAGAAGTTCCCTAGAAAGGCAGCACTTCACTCTACATTATAATAAGTGCCCCTTACAATTTCATAAATCCTCTCAAAATTAAAACATGAAGGAGTGGATATTGACGGAAGGGTGTTAATCCTGCTGTGACTAGAGAAAAGAGTGGGCTTTGGAAAAAGACTAAGTCCACTGTACACACAGTAGACTAAAGGCATACAGTTCTTCTGTATACTTATATATGTATGTATGCATATGCAGGCAGAGACAAACCCACAATCAGATATACTTGGGACAACATCAGTACAGTATAGAAATAAAGCAGAATACTGCATAAACAGACACATACTATATATATATATATATATATATATATATATATATATATATATATATATATATATATATATATATATATATATATATATATATATATTTAAATAAACAGATGCACACACTCACACATTTACAGTGAGCACTGAAAGTGTAAGGCTCTCTCAGGTGATTTTTTTCACTTTACTCTTCTTCTTAATCTTCTTTTTAGAATGTCATTTCCTAAAGCTCTATAAATGCAGTATAACATTCACGAGCCAATAAATGACCTTCCAGCATATTGCAGCTCCATGGATAAAAAAATAATAAAGAAAACAAAAGGCAATGCAATAAATCAGTTTTACTCTGAGTGGATGGTTGAGTCTGGTGCTCAGTGCTGGGTTATTGCTTTGCAAACCCATGCAGCTGATATATGGAATGGGTGGAGATATTTGGAGTGAGGTCCTTGATAGGTTTATTGAGAAGTCACTGTGAGTTGTGGGTGTGTACACAGTACATAGCTTGAAGGGGGCTGTAAGATGACTCCGCTTAATTGTGCATTTGTACGTACTACGCACCAATTTTGTGGTCATGGTGGAACTGAGTTAAACAGAATTTGTACTGAATGCGTATGATTCATAGTGATGTTTTTAAAGAATCTTATAATGGAAGATGACATGAATACACCATATAGGAAAGTACAATGTGCAGACCTACACCCTGGACTACCATCATGTTACTGATTTAAAATATTGCTGTTAATGTTGCACTGGGGGAAATATCTCCATGTCCTTCTCCTAATGGTTAGATTTATGCTTAGTCCTCTACAGCCTCGATATTCTCCTCTCTGGACATCATAAACTTTATATCGCATAACAACTGAAAAGAAGGAAAACACATTGTTTTTTGACTGCACAATTCCACAAGGACTCGTGCCTACTATAGACAATCTTAAATGTGTACTGTGGTCTGTTCTTTCTTATGTTCTTTAGTGTTGTTTCTTTGATAATTTATGAAGGTGGTACCAGAGAAATTCAATTCTCAAGTCACCGCAGAGACAAGACCAAAGCACGATGAATACATTACTAGATCTGAAAATACATTATACATACATGTCTTCCGGTGAAGCTGACCAATCATCAATTTATATTGCCCCATTTAAATGCAGCAGAGCAGTAGAAGGTGGACTATATTAATCTTGTTGATCACCTATATATTGACATAAAGCATTCCAAATATGCACAAATAAACAAATGATGCCCCTTCTTTAAATTAATGCACATTTCAGGAGACATTACTGTATAATTTCTGCTTTTTCTCTACAAGCTATTTTGGAAGACAGCTGTGCTACAGCCATAGCAACTTGTCATACAAAGATGTGTTTCCATTGCTATTGTCTGGCAGCACTGTAAGTGTGAGAAAAGTAATAGCATCCACCTCAATGCAAGCAGGTTTATGTGGAGCCACAAAATGTACCAAACACTAAAAAACTGGTACTAGTATGTGGTTATCTTTACCTCTGCTGGCTTTGGAGGAAGCTAGAGCTCTAAAAATGATTGGAAAATATCTGACTTGCATTTAAATTAATATATTCAGAGGGGCTTCACTCAGTACCATAGCAGTGTGATGAAATTATATTCATTGATTACACATCCTAACCCATATCCCATAACCCTAACACAGCCAATAGTATGGTGTCAAAGGTCAAAGGCACAGTTACCCCATACTATATATATATATATATATATATATATATATATATATATATATATATGAGCAAAATGTGGTTAAGGAGTTGGCTAATGTGATTAACCCCAACCCCACCTCCTCTCCTTTCCCAGTAGGCTCTTGATTTCATGTTAGCTGGTGTTAGGTGCAAAGAGCAGCCTTTTAGGCCATTGGTTATCTAATTGAGAGCTGGATGGAAAGCACTTTGGCTTTTAGCATTTGCCCAATAATGGGAGATATAAGAGAAGACAATATGGGATGGAGATGCATTCGAGTGCAAGCAAGTGTGCGTGTGTGTGTGTGTGTGTGTGTGTGTGTGTCCTTCACACTCCCTCGTATTCATCTTGTGTTTTGTTCAGCAATCCTTTGAGATCCTGTTTTGCCCATTTTTTATTTTTTTCCTAATTCCTTACTTCCTTCCTTTCTTTTTTACTTCTGTCATCCATCCATTCAACGACCCACCCATCCTTCCAAGCATCCATCTGTATCACCCTGCAAATGCATGTCACGCATCATCTGTCAGACTCTATTACCAGTTCTGATTTATATCAAGATGCCACCTGTTGCCATGGTCTGCACAGAATAGCCCGCCACCAGAGTCATCATGGTAAGGGTTGTCTTTATATTTATTCTACTGGAAATAGTAGAGTGTCATATCTCATCAGGCATTACAATTCCTTCATAATGCTGCTTGGTAGTTTGACATAAATTTAAAATGTTCCTTGCTTTGCAATTTGCCAATTGTCTGGTAGATTTTGTATTTATATGGTAAGTGTAATAAATATAAAAAATATTTTTAATTGCAACCAAAAACGTAGCTATTTTTTTGGCTTTAGCTACAGTAGTTTCTCATTTTACTAATTGGTTCCCATCTTTTTCCCTTATTTTCTTTTTCCTTCTGTCTCCCATTCTCTGCCTCCGTCAGTCATTCCTTGCAATATTCACCCCTTCCTCCTTCACTCATCATTCACTCTTCTATCTTCTGTCTTCAGATAGTTTCTTCTCCCTGGACCTGCTTTCTATTTCTGTCACACGTATTTCACCTTTCTATCCATCTTAAGTCCTGAGCTCCTTCCTCTCATACTTCCTGCTACCTTTCCTTCTGACCGTACTTATTTCCTTCCATCCATCCACTGATCCTGTCTTGATCTTCTTCCTTTTGTTTCATGCTTCTTTCATCCTTCCACCCAACCTATTTTCTTTGCACTTGTCTTCCTTCACTGACATCCCTTTGGACTGTTTTCATATTGTTTCTTCAATGCTAAGCCACTTCTGTTTTGTGACGCCAATTATAGAACGATAAAATATGTTTGAGTCCAGATGTCACTTTGCAGCAGTAGATGAGCCACAGTCCCTGAAAGGTTGTGGAGTTGGGTATTATCCATATGTAAACAATGCGGCTAAGCCTTGTAGACTTTGTGTGTGCATTTGCGTGCGTGGGTGTGGTGCGTGCGTGCATGTGTCAACGTTACAGGCTTCATTAGGGTGTAACAGAGAGGGAAATTACATGCCTTCCTCACACACACTAATGTCAGCAAGTTCAACACTAACAAAAGACAGAAAGAAATGTCAACAAATCATTCTGGGAGATACACTACTGTTCAAAAGTTTGGGGACACATTGAAATGTCCTTATTTTTGAAGGAAAAGCACTGTACTTTTCAATGAAGATAACTTTAAACTAGTCTTAACTTTGAAGAAATACACTCTATACATTGCTAATGTGGTAAATGACTATTCTAGCTGCAAATGTCTGGTTTTTGGTGCAATATGTACATAGGTGTATAGAGGCCCATTTCCAGCAACTATCACTCCAGTGTTCTAATGGTACAATGTGTTTGCTCATTGGTTCAGAAGGCTAATTGATGATTAGAAAACCCTTGTGCAATCATGTTCACACATCTGAAAACAGTTAAGGTCGTTACAGAAGCTACAAAACTGACCTTCCTTTGAGCAGATTGAGTTTCTGGAGCATCACATTTGTGGGGTCAATTAAACGCTCAAAATGGCCAGAAAAAGAGAACTTTCATCTGAAACTCGACAGTCTATTCTTGTCCTTAGAAATGAAGGCTATTCCATGCGAGACATTGCTAAGAAATTGAAGATTTCCTACAACGGTGTGTACTACTCCCTTCAGAGGACAGCACAAACAGGCTCTAACCAGTAGAAAAAGAAGTGGGAGGCCGCGTTGCACAACTGAGCAAGAAGATAAGTACATTAGAGTCTCTAGTTTGAGAAACAGACGCCTCACAGGTCCCCAACTGGCATCTTCATTAAATAGTACCCGCAAAACACCAGTGTCAACATGTACAGTGAAGAGGCGGCTGCAGGATTCTGGGCTTCAGGGCAGAGTGGCAAAGAAAAAGCCATATCTGAGACTGGCCAATAAAAGAAAAAGATTAAGATGGGCAAAAGAACACAGACATTGGACAGAGGAAGACTGGAAAAAAGTGTTGTGGACGGATGAATCCAAGTTTGAGGTGTTTGGATCACAAAGAAGAACGTTTGTGAGACGCAGAATAAATGAAAAGATGCTGGAAGAATGCCTGACGCCATCTGTTAAGCATGGTGGAGGTAATATGATGGTCTGGGGTTGCTTTGGTGCTGGTAAGGTGGGAGATTTGTACAGGGTAAAAGGGATTCTGAATAAGGAAGGCTATCACTCCATTTTGCAACGCCATGCCATACCCAGTGGACAGCGCTTGATTGGAGCCAATTTCATCCTACAACAGGACAATGACCCTAAACACACCTCCAAATTGTGCAAGAACTATTTAGAGCAGAAGCAGGCAGCTGGTATTCTATCGGTAATGGAGTGGCCAGCGCAGTCACCAGATCTGAACCCCATTGAGCTGTTGTGGGAGCAGCTTGACCGTATGGTACGCAAGAAGTGCCCATCCAACCAATCCAACTTGTGGGAGCTGCTTCTGGAAGCGTGGGGTGCAATTTCTCCAGATTACCTCAACAAATTAACAGCTAGAATGCCAAAGGTCTGCAATGCTGTAATTGCTGCAAATGGAGGATTCTTTGACGAAAGCAAAGTTTGATGTAAAAAAAATCTTATTTCAAATACAAATCATTATTTCTAACCTTGTCAATGTCTTGACTCTATTTTCTATTCATTTCACAACGTATGGTGGTGAATAAGTGTGACTTTTCAGGAAAACACAAAATTGTTTGGGTGACCCCAAACTTTTGAACAGTAGTGTACATATGTGTCAGCTGGGCATTGTGGGTAGCTGAGTGCATCCATGTGCTCTTGACTAACCCACACAAACACATGCATGAGGAAAAAGCTAAGCCCACGCCACCACGGTTTAGACTCCCATCCTCCAGAAATAACTTGCTATGTTGTTGACAAAATGTAGAGTGACACATTGTGCTGTCAGCTGGCATACCTTTGGCTGGCCAGACCCGCGGGGCAAACACTCAGTCTGCACCTCCACTCTCCCCTTCTTTTCCTGTTTCATCCTCCTTAGTTCCTCACTCTCTCCTTATCCATTACCTAGCCCTGCCATCTCTACTTACATCAGAGCTGTGATCACAACATGTTTTCCTTCTCTCAACTTTCTCACAGCCTCCACCTATAGTCTACTCTATTCTTTTTTTTTAAAGATAATTTTTTGGAGGGCTTTTTCCCTTTATTACAATTGATTGGTATGAAAGGGGGAGAGAGAGATGACACACAGCAAAGGGCCGCAGGTCAGATTCGAACAGGGGTCTGCAGGACTCAGCAAACATGGGGCGAATGCTCTTACTGGGTGAGCTAGAGGTTTCCCCAGTCTACTCTATTCTTAACTTCTTTGTCTCTTTTACTTCTATTTTCATATAGGCCTTTGGTTTTTTCTCTTTGGTTATGTCCCTCTAATTGTTCAGATAACAGTCTCTGTGTCTGTGCAATGATCTGGTTGTAGTAAAAAAATACTTTATGACCCTGTCTGTATTTACGGCATGCAACAGCACAGAATTCCTGTTTGTGTGTGTCAGAACAGAGGCAGAGAGAAAGCAGGGAAGGAAGGTAATGCGCCTAGAGAAGACCAGAGACAGTAGGTATGGGAGTTGAGAAAAGGTGAGGAGAGGTGAGGAGGTGGAAAAAGAGTGCTGACACTGAGCTCAGGTGTTACAATGCTATTCGGACATTCACACTGGAAAAAGACCTCAGCTCATTTTAGGATCAACAGTATCTTTGTCCAGTTGGTCATGCAGCTGACAGTCCTGCACTTTTTTTTGTGCATCTTACATAGGGTCATTTTGGTCCAGGACTGAGCAAGAAAGTAACCAGCAGCTGTGAACCGGGTTGCAATAATCCTATTGGGCAAATGCACAATGTCACATTTCTGTCAAAAAAAGTGCTGTTTTTGCCACTAACAGACTTATATGGTTATTCTAAGTGTCTGATAAAATTATGAAAAGTATCCCTACAGAGATAGACCTTTTTGTTTGAGAGTAAGATCCTTTTTGTTTAACCAGCCCCAATATTGCCAAAATGTCTTCATTTATTCCTTTGCTTTTTTTTTCTCCCATAAAGCTCTATAGAGCTAGCATATTGTCATGTAAATTGATGATTAAGGGTTTATTTTAACCAAACCAGAGTGATGATTGTTGGAACAGTGAAAAGAAAAACCAAGACCCCCTTTGAAAGTTTGATTTTGTTTCTGTCAATTTTGAATGAAGTGTGTTTTACGATGCTAAAATTATTATTATTTTTTTTAATGGAATCTGGTGGGTTTGGCGATAGTAATATCAGGGCTGTTTCATGTTAAACAAAAAGGATCTTACTTTTTAAGAAAAAGGTCGACATGTGCATGGGATCTTTTCCATGATGTTGTCAGACGCTTGTTGTCAGAATAATATCCTGAGCATGCGGTGGCAAAACAAGCACTTTCAGTGGATGTAAATTGAAGGTGCGTAATTGCCCATTAACGTCACATTGTAGCTTGTTTCGCCGCTGGACCAATTTCAAAAATGTAATTCCCATCAATCACTTAGACACAAAAACATAGGCAAATAGGGTCCAGGTTGAAAAGAATAAAAGAAAGTTACCCTATAATCTGTGTGTGTACGTGTGTTTGCATTCATGAGATCAGGGAATGTGTGTGCCATTGATGGCTCTACTTCCTCAATGTGCTGTAATTGGCTGTTTCAATGAGCAAAAGTCAGTGGAAATTCTAGGTTGGAGTTAATTATCATTAACTGATTAGTGACAGACCTCCAATTAAAGCTGCGTCATCAGCAAAGTATGCCATTTGACTAAAAAGCTCTTTTATTTTCCAGAATTTGCAAAATGCCAAGATAATGTGGAAATTTTTTTAAAATGAAGTCCCACCTGTCAACCAAAACTATTTGACCTGAGAGCAAGCTGTGTGATAGAACAGCAGTAGTTTTAACAGCTTGTTGAAATAATCAGATGTGGGCAGCACTAACAGCCAATTATCATAGCCAGAACAGCTTGTCCTAACCAGGACCATTTGTATGCATGGCACAGCTGTGGAAGGACACTTGTTGAAACCCACCAACTTGAGGGACTCCTTTAAAAGAAAAGGACACATTTTGGAATTATGCATCTCCTTCAATCCAAACACTAACAAAGGCTCTCTTATTCCCATTTTTCCTAATGTGATTGTGTTATGCAGGTGTCTCTCTCGCTCTCTACATCCCCCATTTTCATTCACTTGACTCATTTCATTCAAATGTAGTTGTACTGCGACTGGCTTTAGCAACAGTGCATGTCGAGCTCTTTTGGCTAAGCACAAGCAATGATGTGTGGTGGCCCATTTCTGCCTATTGGATTCAGTTTGGGTTACTGGAAGATTATTAAACAGCCTACTGTTCTTAAGGACAGAATTTGGTCTTTATCCATGAAAAGCGAGGAGACACCATCTAAAAAAACAAAGTAACAAGTAGCACTTGGAAGATAGATAGATAGATAGATAGATAGATAGATAGATAGATAGATAGATAGATAGATAGATAGATAGATAGATAGATAGATAGATAGATAGATAGATAGATAGATAGATAGATAGATAGATAGATAGATAGATATTGATCCAAGAAAAATGGGAAATTACGGTGTTACAGCAGCACACGTACATCAGTCACACAACACAGAATATCAATATAAATGAGATACTAGCAAAAATATACATACATACGATATACATGAACTAATAATAATAGGATTAAAATAAAGGAACAAATATTTGAATATATACAGAATGGGAAAACCAAAATGTGCAACTGCTTAAATAATGCTAAAATGAATGCTAAATGTAAATAAACCAATTGTGCAGGTTGCACTTAGTGCAGTAGTGTGGTGTCTAAAAAGTCTTATCTGGCACCCAGTGATGACATGTTAAAAAGTGTTATGCCCTTATGTACAGTATACTTGAATTTTGTTAGATAGATATTTCACTATTTTGGTCATTGTAATGGAAACAAAAGTATCATGGCCACACCTGTTTAAACTGTGTTAGCTTGAACCAAAGCAGCAGAGGGTATTGTCTCCACTCCGTGACCCTCCTCTTAGCTACTGAGTCTGTGTCACTGTCTCCCAGAAAATGACAAGAGATTTTCTTTTCTCTCTCTATTAGCATCCCCTGACAGTCTAGTTTTCTCACTCTCCTGTTCTGTCTTTGCGTTGTCTGCTTCCCTCTGTGGTTTCCAGACCCAAGACTGCTGGCTCCATTGCTATGCTTTGAGTGATCTGTAGACCGAATTTTAAATTGTAATGCCACGTTGACAGACCCAGTCCCCAGCCATCCATCCAGGAGGGCCAAAGCAAGCTGGTGCAGGGTGAATGCCTCACCTTTCAGAGGCAGATAACAGATGCACACAGACCCTGATCAGGAGCTCCAAAAGGTGAGGGAATAAATCTCCCCTGACAGAAAGGTTGTGTTAGCCTTTACAACCCATATGCAAAGTTGGTCTGTGCCAGGCCACCTGAGGGAGGGAGCGGAAAGCAACAGATGAAGGTAAAATGACAAGAATGTGGTAGGCAAAAAAGAGAAGAAGAGAGAAAGAGAATGACAAATGATAACAAAGGAAACCAAAAAAGATAACAGACAGTTAAAAGGAGAATGAGAAGAAAGAAGTGTGTGGGCAAAAAAAAGAGACTGGAACAAATGAGAAAGAGACAGCAGTGGAGGAGCGTTAGGAGTGCAGAGTCTGATAAGGTCATGGAAGCAAGTACAAAAGTTTCAGAAACTCATTCCACAGCGTGGGGCACAATAAATCAAATAAGCAGAAGAATAGAAATGAGGTTAAGCTAAGGGGTGAAAAGCAACAAAACTGACAGATAACCGACAAGTTACTGGCAGCCCACTCGAGCAGACTTGTACCACAGAGACATAAGACAGATGGAGAGCAACGAGGGCAGGGACAAGAGAGAGGGAGAGAGACAATGGAGAGAAAGCTAAAAGGTAGAGAGGTTTTAAAATGTCAAAGATGGGGATGGGAGGGTGATGATACAAAATAAAAGCCAAGAAGAGAAAGATGGGGAAATGGAGATGGAAAACAGGACCAATAAATGACAGAGTGGGAAACAGAATACAGAACAACATGGGATGGAGTGTGGAGAGAGGGGAAGACAGGGAGAAATAGTCAGGAGAGGGTCAAACAAAAGAGTAAGGATTGAGAGATGAGAAGAAGGGTAAGAATCAGATATGCCCAAGAAAAGGGAAGGAGATAGAAAATTAAGTGAGAGAGACAATTTTTAGAACATCTCTACTGACATTTACATTTAGGCCAGGCTGGGCAGAGCTGCTACCATGGGCATACCCCACTGACAATATGACATTTCCATCCCAAAGGTGCTAAGAGAGGAGTGGAAAATATAGCAAATGAGGTTTCACCCCCTGCGACCACTTAAAATATTCAAGAATCAGTCCAGAAACAGAGTTCAAAGGAAATTCCTGTATGATGAGACAGCTTGTCAAAACTCAGTTATTTGCCCACAGAAAAGAGCAGTGATTTAACTGCACCTTTGGAAAATGTCTATCCTAGAATTTCTTTTAATCGTGTTCATCAATGCATAAGAATCTTCTTTAGTCACTGAATAATTTGAATAAACGTATCAGCATATTTGGTTGCACCGGTATGAAAATTGTTGAAACAAGTGAAACTGAATTACATTTCTTCCGAAAAAAATTCCTCAAGAAGTTAATGGAAAAATTATATAAAATCATATTAATCAAATGTTATTCACCCGCCCGCCTCTGGGCTACTGGCAATGATGGATTTAAGCACAAAGTAATGATGGGCACATTTTGCTGAGACAATTTCTATGGCAACCACAAATTACTTCACCGTAAACAACAACAGCAACGACAGTGACAAACACAAGCAAGCTCATTAGAGACGGTTAGATGCACATCTCCAACTGCTGCAAAGCACTATGGGTAAGGGGGAAAGGGGGGTGATGGAGCATGATGCATTTGCAACACCAAAACCTCATTTATTCCATACAGACAGAGTGCAATGAGAGAATGAAACACAGGAATGAATGATGGGTGGAGGTGCAATGGCGCAATAAAGGAATAAAGGAAAAAGTGTGAAAAAAACAACAGGAAACACTGAGAAAGGGAGAGAGAAAGAGAGATGGAGTGATCTGCCTTATTTCAGAGACAACTCCAATGACAGAGCCATTCTTCATTAGCCAGTCTCTTTACAGTGTATCTGTCAACCCCGGCGGCCAGACAACTGCAGAGGAGTGTGATCATAATTTATCTATTTAGAATGGGGGAAGAAGGCTACAGGGCCATGCAAAGCGGTTAGCCAGGCTTTCCTGCTGCGCTGTGCAGTGCAGTGACATATTACACTGAATGTGACTATGGGGATAACTGAAGTAAAAAATATACTTCGCAGAACAGCATATGGAGATGTAATGTTGCATATAGTAGGCACTAAGCCATACATCTTATGCTGGGGACATAATGCCATAATATAATTACCAGGATATTATGGGCATATATATATATATATATATATATATATATATATATATATATATATATATATATATATATATATATATATATATATATATATATCAACTGTGTCTGCCTTTTTTAAACTACCAAAAATTATACAAAGCATGAATGCAGCAGATAGCTTTTATTAAAAGTAAGGATGGGTGCTAGGATGTTACAAGTAGTGATTCTCAATTTCTCTCAAAATTAAAAATTGAGAGCAAATTTTTATCAGTTTTTTCACCGTTTCATGGTGTGAAAAAAATGTAGCTCTTAAATTTTAGATTTTTGTTTTAAAATGTTTTAAAAGTATATTCAACTAACACTTTTTTAAATTTTCTGACAATAAAATGTGATTGATGATTAACAGGCAGGATATTACATTCCCTCAAGTTTGTCCTCAGTAAATTCAGTCAGTTCAAAGCCAGCCCAGTAGTTGACAAAGGGTTAGCAAAAATGGTTTGAAAGGAGAAAACAAATGAGTAACACTATACCCCAGCAGACCCAGGATTCTAGGTCCATCACATAAAAGCCAGCTAAATTGCTGCCTCCTTTCCTAAAGAGATGGTGTATACTCAACTATTATACTCACATATATCAGGACTAACATTGTATTCAGGCACCTGTTGCCAAAAGTAAAACATTTCAGAGTTCATTCAACAATGTTCCCCTTAAATAGCCAAGAGTCTCACTGGGTAAGTAGGATAAAATTAATGATATCCCATTTTACAATATGACTTATGATAGTTAAAGATGATGGATGACAAATGGTGTAAATATATCTATATAACTTCCATTTCCCTGGCATGCCCTGTGATTCACAATGTCCATGGGTGTTATGAACAGCGGCATCTATGCCGGCCTGCCATGATTTACACCCTGCAGTGGCTTTTTAATTGGTCTAAAATCAAGTAATATATTTGCCGTTTTTTGCAAACATCTGACTGCAAATACCTGGTAAATATGACTTCGTTCCATGATATTTCCCAACTCTACAAGCTGGGAATTGACTGCACAATTGATTATAGGATACACCCAACTGCAAAGAAGGCTTTGAAGGATCCTGCACCTGAATTGGAAAAACGAAGCACTGTTCAAAAGAGCATGCACAACAACCAAGCATTCCCTGGATAAATAAGGATAGAAAATGCCAGTGAACTGATAAAAACTTGGCCATTTTCTGAGCTCTTTGCCTCCCTGGCTCTTTAATTGCTCTTTCCATCACAAGAGTAATCTTTCCATTTTCAGATCAATAGGGACTCAGAGAGAATAAAAGGCCTATTTCCTCTCAAATATGGATAAAGCTTAACCACATGGGGCCATTTCATGTTTTCTAATCATGCCAGCCAGACTACAGGACCATATGAAGTGGCACCAACTGTAAAGAACAAGTCTTTGAATTGTAGTTAACAGAGTAAAGTTAAAAGTATTCCAGTGTGCTAAAAAAAGAAGAGCCATAGTTGTTTAAGGGATATAAATAACATTGTATCATTAGCACAGCGCAATTTTAAAAGGCAGAGTGGGTGTGAACAGAGTGAGCAGCTTTAGTGAAGTGGTAAGCCACACAAACTGGTGGAAACAATGGAGCTTGAAAAGTGAAAGCAGTGTGGAGCCTGTATAGGAAAAGTACCCTTCAAACACCCACTCAACAGCATCTGCTGTGTCTGTGGTGGTTTTCTATAATGGTAAGAGGACGATGGAGCATTTGAAGGACTTAGCAACAATGTTCCTCCACTTCCATCCAGCAAGAACATCTCCCCTGGTGTCTGACCCCAACGCTTAGCTTTGCCTGTAAACAAAGGGCCCTGACTGACACATTCAATTAATCAATGTTTTTCTCGCACATCACCATACAGTTTTCCAAGCCTTGCTCATAGCCCCAGGGTGCTAGTTCACTCCAACATTACCATAGTGCATGGATGTACCGCTTTAGACCTGCTGAGCCCTTGAGAGCACCTCACAGCATAGACAGGCAGTAATAACAAAGGATAAATTAATATTGACGCATTGAAACAGATATTAAGTCACTCTACATCAGCTGAGGATAGGTTTTACAGACTCATCCTGGAAAAGTCTTGTTTGTTGCCTCATGCTGGCATCTATTCAACAGGTAATTTCCAGAAATTCCAGGATAAACCTGACATCTGGCATGTGGCTCTGTGTGTTGCCGTTGTCTCTTTGCTACGGGAAACAACAACTGCCATCGAGCTGGCAAGCCACACACTAAAAATTGCACGTTTTAAAGAAAATTTGGATTGTGTAATAATGCAGGCCAGCTTAGTTATTTCTCTGCTTGATTCTAAAGATTTACAAAGAATATGTTTATAGCATTTACTATCTAACAGGGACGTTTTGGGACCGACTGGTGGACATTTCTGTGGACACAATACACTGAAAAGCAAATTGCGTTTAACCATGTATCCAGCTAATTTAAAGTTGTAGTCCGTAAGATGTGGGTTAGGTTGTTTCTAGGGGCAGCTTTGGCGGAAAGATGTAATTGCAGGAACGCCTATGGGACTCCCAGAGACGAACGGTGTCGACTTATAACCCGGGTAAAGTTGGTAAAGTGCACTAAGCCGAGCGGTGGCGGTCATCTAACCAATGTGACACAAACACCCTACTAGCCACTGAATCAGAATGTGATATGACCTTAGGCAGCACACAGCGCTTTCCCCTTATTCGCCTCACAAGGAAAGGAAAGGGCCAAAACGTCCCCTCCAACCCGAGTGGGGCGACACAATGCTAACATTATTAGCTTCTTCTTCTTCTTTTTAACTTCTCAAACAACCAGACCATCAGACTGTGCAGGAAACAAAACCTCTTGAGGCTATACAAGATATATGCCCTTTATTTAAATGAATTAGGAGGTTGTTGGTGGTGCTGCCTTCAGCCAAAGGTAGAGGCAAGAGCCGGCCCAAAGCCCGAGTTGGGGGTGGGTGAGCAGGTCCGGGATGGCAAGTGACTGTGATCCTCTGAGGCTCTCCGCGGGGTAGCGGAGCTGCCGCACCTACTGGCGGCGCCCTGACTGCTGCTGCTATGGGCGGAGACGAAAGCCCAGCTGCTCTAAGGCTTTAAGGGTGGTTTCCAGCCCAGCTATAATTCCCTGAATGTTCGTCAAAGTTAAACAGTCCTCTTTCTCTATCTGTTGATCCACGATTGTGAGTCAGCAGAAATTAAATGGAGGCGCCCGGCCCGATTAAGGTACCGTTTCTTTCCATCTTTCCTTGTTGGAAGTACAATGAAACGTAGGATAATAAGTGACAAGCTCCACCTGGGCAGACTAAGTGTCACTAACTGTGCTCACACATTGGAATTTAGGGCGGTAAAATTGCCCGAGACACTGAGTTGTGTTACTTGATTAAGCAGCAAAAACAAGCGCTTTGATTAGTGAGTCATATGCCTAATCACCATTGTTTAACTCACTCTTTGATAGATAGGAACTTAAAGCGTAAAATGCAACCTTGGGTCTTTTTGTGAATGTACCTGAGTCAAATGTTGGTTTAAAAGCCTAATTAGGACGGATGCCCCACTTTTTTTTTCAAAAAACTTTATTTCTTCACAAGTGTTCTATACAAATGTACATAGCGCAAAAGTGCTGCCATGTACATAAATACACAAATGTACAGCACGATATACAGGATGCGCCCCTTTTAAGATTGACCGTATTTTCGTTTTGGGTCAAATGGGAGTGCTAGGGGCACTACTATGATCGCATCAAAATCACTATTTTTAAAACACTGAAAACACTGAAACTTTGCTCAAAGTATCACCAGGGCATTGGGAACATTTATTGTGTACACAGAGTTTACTTAAAAGAGAGTTTTTGAACGACTCACTTTAGCTGTTGGTTTTTCCGGTTGCTGCCATCTCGACAGTCAAAAAGAGTTTGTGTACACAAACAATGTTCTCACTGCTTCATGCGTAGAGCTCCTGCCAGACAATTAGCTAGATGAAAATCATATGGACTACAACTTTAAAGTATTTTGATTCTGATTTAAATAGCTCACATTACTGTATTGTGTGAACAGTTCAGTATATCATTAGCATTCAGGATTCATATTAGTCCTTTGGCTATTGCAATATTAGCATTCAGGATATTGCTAACAAGTTCATCAGCATGCAGGCAAATGCAGGTCTGAGCTAGATTTAAGGCTCAGGTAGCATTAGTATGCAGATGGTAGGTAGACTTAGTGGAGGGGATGGAGGAAGGTGCAGGCTAAGTGATTAGCAGGAAGAGCTCTTACTTCACATGCAGGATCAGTGGTGGGCTCTGTCACAGAATTAAAGGCCAATGAGGGAGAAGAAATAAGTAGAAGGGAGCATTGTGATCCTTACAGCAGAGCCATGATCACACACACACATAATGGAGGTCTTACAGTCCTTCTCACACTAAATTCATTCAAGTACAAGTACACTGTTCTGTTTTTGTGTCATGCAGATACAGACATATGGACGCACAGTTTACTTCAATTACGTAAAAAGTATACACAACCACACACACATCTCAGGGGGTTGCAGGATTTTGGCAGTAACCAGCCTGTTTACGAGTGGATAATCCAAGGTCCCTGTGATTAAAACGGCTCCAAAGCACTCCTGACACTCCATTACCCAGCATGCCCCGGGTGAGGCAGGATTGTACATATTGATTTCACGCCTCATTAGCCTTCCTGTCTAACAATGTGATTGTTCTTCCTGGTTCTACAGGATTGTGCATCGTTCAGAAATGACCAGGTATAACTCTGGGAGCGGACGGTGGACACATAACAAATGAACACATAAATATTGAGTCTGGGCTTGTTGGAGCATTATGGCAGGCTGAAGACTTTTGACCCAGTTTTCACATATTTGTTGTTGCTATTGGCAAACTTAGCTCCCATCGCAGGGAAGGTAGGGCATATTTTTATTCAAAACACACTGTCAGTACTAAAAATGTTGCATAACTTTATTTTCACACCCTAGTAACAAATTAATAACAACTGAGAGGGCTAGGTGTATAATAACAGAGAAAGAATATTTCCCTCTGATTGTTTTCACACTATTCTTCTAATCTCTTAACACCTAATTTATAATTTATATAAAAACCAAAAAAGTGTTACCTGTGCCTGGCATACAATACACTCATACAAAGCAGAACACTTTTAAATGTTGACATTTTAAGATGAGGTAGATTCATTTTGAGACAATTAGTTTAAATAAAAAAAAGTTGATGGGGTTTATTATACATTGGCAGTTTGCTACCACAAACACAATGAAAAAGATGTGTGCAGTTGTTACTCTGGTCATATAGTAAGGTATCAATACTGAGTACATTCATTGACTTAGGGGAGTTCCCACCAGGTGTGCGAGAGCTGTGCCTAAGTGCTAGCTGCTGACAGAGGCAGCAGGCCACCTGCAGCTGGCCTTTTCAGAGGTAAAGAGCATGTCCTGCAACTTGTTTTATGAAATAATCAGCACAAACTGCAGTTAAGGGAGAACTATTTCTAGAAGGTTGTATATTGCAAGCACACCCTTATTCTTCGTCAGCTTTGAAAGAAAAGTTTCCACTCTGGTGTTTTTCCCTGAGAAAGATTTTTTTTGGTGAGCTTCCCAGAATCCTTAGAATGTTTGTATTGGATCATTTATCCCCACCACGGAGTGTACAAACAGCGTTGTACTGTGATTCCACTTTCACTGATTGACCTTCAAACGGTAATTGGCAAGTCTTGTTCGGTAGTTGTCTCAGAGTGCTGGGTATTGGTTGCCTGCCCTGAAACTCAGCTCTCTCTTTAGAGAGAGAGAGAGTCTTAGGGCCTCTCTTCATCTTTTTCTTTTCTTCTCTTATTTCATGCATTTACCAACCAATGCCATTCTGCAAATCTCTGCATCTTCTGCATTTACCCCGTCCATCCCCCTTTCTCTCATCCCACATCATTTCACCCACCTTCTCTCTCTAATTCACATAGTTTTCATCTTTCATCTCATCACCTTGGTTATTCTCCCTTTTCCTGCTCCCTCTACTTGGCCCAAAGCATGGCAGCTGCAGTAGAACATAGCTTGCCAGCTGCCAGTTATGATGATGGTGACAGTACAGTGGGGGTGCTGGCTGGGTGATGTTGACTAAATGGAACATTGCAGAACCACTGGCAGACACAAACTCAAGCATGCACACATACACACTCAACTACACACACAACAATGATGCCAAAGAGCACAACAGCCTCCGGGCCAACTAATAATTCTTCCCCAGCCACAGCCACGGTGAGACAGCTGAACATCAACCTTTTCTGCCCCAGTCTCCCACAGCTGGTCTCTCTTGTTGAGTAAATGACAAGGGGATACTGCTACCGTGACATACCTCCCACTCAGGCTTGCACAAAAATCGTTACAAAGTCACGTTGGCAGCTTTTAGCTTCATCTAAAAGCCACAAGTCATCATCAGGAATATGACTCTTACATTAAATTACAAGGCATTTGTGAGTGAATCAGACACACACACACACACACACACACACACACACACACACACAACTGACAGATAGGTTCAAAGCACAAAAAGCTTTGACTCAGCACATCCACTCTCTGAATGTGTTGTCAAAGTTCTAACTGTAAAATGGTATGACATTTTCTTTTCAGAGTTAGCTATTGCCACACCAGAAAGAGTATACGTTATGCCGTTTTAGAAACCTTACAATTTCCAATTTATTTAGCATACTTTGAAGGTTTACATGGACTTCCATGTCACAGATTTCAGGTTACACAAAGATATGAAACCCTTTCAAAACATTGTGATAATTTCACAATTGTTTTCAACTGGAATATGCTTTCTTCTGTTTCAGTTTGTGACATG
>JABXJD010000213.1:1027500-1075669 GCA_013375575.1 Percina caprodes | reverse complement strand
AACCTGTGGCCCTCTGGAGGCAGCCTGCTCTCCTCGCCACCATCCGTGCCATCGAGACTCTGATTGAGACCGTGCGACCCTGACCTGCCACCGGCCGGGATACTGCGCCCGGAGCTGGTTGGCCCTCCACCTGTGTAACGGATCCGGGGCCCATCTGGTCCATTGGTGTACCTAAACCCCGCAATCCTTTCCCCTCCGCTGGAGTTACCAGATGGAAGATCCGAGCTGGAATAAGCCCGAGTTCTGCCATCAAATACTGGGCTGCTCTGTTTTGCCCCCATGCCTTCTCAGCTTTTGTGTGCACTTTAAAGTTTTTAGCCACGACACATGGTTACAGTGAGTTCTGAAGAACTGACAGCAACAAAGGAACTCAAGCCTAGCACGTGAATGCGAGGCGATCCAACATCTTAAAGTTTCATGGTGCGCCCTGCGTAAATTGCGCATTCACTGACGCATAACTTAATTTCCAAATGGTTGTTTTTTTTCTTGGCAGAGCCCTTCCCCTTTTTTCAACAATGGAAAAATTAAAAGGATAAAATCTCTTCAGATAAATGTCTTCAGTTGCTCCACTTCAGACGAGGACATGAGCGCAAGTGTTGACCTACTGCTCGTCTGGTTCAAGTTTGTTTTTGTGCTCAACTGTGGGTCTGGAAAGAAAAATAAAAGCAGGGATTGCCTCCCCTCTGAAACAGCTTCGACAAGCTACCTAAAATTCACCAGAATAACATAAATCACCTTCAAAGTAAAAGCGGTAAACACATGGGAAAAATATGACAAAGGGTGAAAGTTACTGTAATACAGAATTAAATCCACTGTCTATTAAAATATCTAGGCCCATATATTATGCTGTGGTTTGCTCTAGAGAAGATTTTATCTTTGTTTGCCATTGCTCTTTTCATCCTGCCTTTGCAGGATCTTCTGCCTCTGCTGCAATGATGTAAAGTAATGAAGTGATTTTACTCAAGTACGTGTATATAAGTATCATTTAAATAAACTTTTACCTTACTTCAGTATTTAGAGTTCATGCTACTTTCCTTCTACTCGACTACAATTCAGAGGTGTATTTTTACTCTACTACATGTAATTTGTACTGCTTTTGCAACTGGTTACTTCCATATTAAGATTTTATATTTAGGATCAGATTATAAAATCTGATGCACTTGGATGCATTGACTTCTACCATTATTAGAGATGATGTACATTACGTTTGTGTATATTTGTATATGTATTGTATGTGTGTCACTTAAAGGCCCACTGTAAACTGTAGGTACAAATCATTAAAAGACATGATGTTTCATAACGTTCACTATTTTGTTTTTAGTCATTCAGAAAAAAAGCGACTGAAAATGTCGATACACACCTTTTGTTCTTTTATTTTGAAGGCCAAATCATAGCTTCCTGTCTGTTGTTCCCTCCAGCCAATTTGCCCATGAATTTGCCTCCAGCTTCAGGCGCGTCAGGTGGCGCGTGACGTCAATCCCAGTAACACCAGCGGGCTGTTGGCACAGCAGGTCACCAGTCCACTGTGTGTGTGTGATATGAAAAGCCCTCCATGTTTGGCGCTTTGTGTTCCATTAACTTCAGGCCATTGAGGGGGGGGAAAAGGAGAAACTCTCTGTTCACACGGTTTATTGAACAATTTCACACACATTGGAGGGCAAACAGAAGATACACTGCAGGAGAAACATTCAAATACTGTAGGCAAGAAAAAGACAAACATTTACAAGCCAAAGTAAACAGGCTAGGATGAACCTCTGAAACAGTCTTGCATGTAGATCAAGTGGCTGAAGGCGGCGGAGGCCTGAAGCATCGCAGTGCACTGGATGTGACATACAACAACACAATGTGAGATTGAGATAACAGGGCAGGCGAAGGGTGGCTGTCAACAAATATCCTCTCTCCTCTGTGATATCACTCGGGGATTTGAGTGTGCACTTATTAAATTATAGTTAAGAAAAAACCAAAGGAGCCGATAATTCAAACAACACGCAAAAGAGGTTTTGGCTAGATTTAGAAAGGTCTCTCATCAGATTTTGCTGAGAAAGGGGGGCAATCCGTGAACCAGGAAGACTACAGGACAGGAGAACTAGGGTGTCGTGTGACAATGAGACACCCAAACAAGGAAGTAAGCTGCAACATGGGCCTTTGTTGTGATGGTCATGTAATAGTAACATTGATTAAAAACATCCTCATTAAGTGACTTTAAACTCTTTGAGGTGTACTGCCTTAGACACTTTAAGAGACACACCTCAAGAAATGATCCATGCTACTGTAAAGCTGCACACTTTGATTTCCACATGAGGTGTAACCTATACGACTATTTGAACCGTGCGCGCAAAACTGGATAGTTTGAGAGCTGCCCTATCTGAATCTACATCGCAGCTATACATCCCTCAGTTTCCCTCCATGCAGTGGAAAACTTTACCGCTTTTCCACTCTTCATCTGCGTCACTCCAGCTGCCTCACAAAGTGACAAACCGTTGTTTTTTTACCCATTCGTCTTTCAACTAGCTCTGTGTCCTCTGTGTCAACAGACAGGCGGAGAAAGTAGGTTATCTGTCACATTCATCTCCAAAGCCATGGGGAAATGTGTGTAACATCTGACTGTATTTCTGCATAACAAAGCCAGCTGAGGCCAATGTAATATTGCTGTGCTGTGGAACTTTAACTAACCAGATGGTGAATGATTATGAAACTTGCATTGTATGTGGCTACTACTCACGTAGCCCCAATGTGTGTGTGTGTGTGTGTGTGTGTGTGTGTGTGTGTGTGTGTTTGGTTGGGGGGGATCATCACAGTGCAACAGAGTGCACTCTTTGGAAAGCAAAGCCACTGAGACATTCAAAAATATGGTGGTGCATTTTTAGCAAGTTGGCCGTAAGTATGTGTGTGTGTGTGTGTGTGTGTGTGTGTGTGTGTGTGTGTGTGTGTGTGTGTTTAGATAAGAGTGTGTTATTAAGTGTTTGGGTTGATGAGTTGAGGCCCAGAGCTTCTCAGCAGCTCCGACCCAGCTGCAGGCCTCGTTTTGGGGCTCATCACTGCTGGCTGACCCCCATCTGCTGGTGGTCGGCCCCGGTTCCCCCTCCATGTCAGCGTGGTAATGCTCAAAACTGTCGTCTTCTATGTCAGGCAGACCCAACAGCTATCAGGGTTAGAAGGAGAAAGTTGTCTTACTGGTTGTAACAAACATAATAATGATACATTTAAATCAACTTTAAGAAAATATATATAATTTGTCAGTTTTATAACTGAGCTTTCCAGACAAAAATGAAAAACAACTTTTCTTTTTAATTAAAAGAATAAATATGAAGTGGTGATATAAAAGAAAGGGGCATATTGCTGATGATATGTATGGATATTTTTACTTTGCATTGATAATATTGGATCATGATCGATATGTCGATCCAGATCAATGTATTGTTACAGCCCTAGTAAATGCAGTGTAGAGAAGTTTGTGGGGCGGGCAGCAGCTGTATTCTGGAAGCTGATGTGGATAACAGACTGTGTTACTGAGAAACTAACATAGTTTTCTGAAAAACCAAAATGAAACTCAAAGACTAAGCTAATGCCACCCCCTTAAAATTATTTTTATTATCATTCTAAATTATGAAGAACTTAAAGCCTGAATATAATCAAAATTAGTGTCTTTTTGTGGGTTGGCTGGCTCAGTTGGTAGAGCAGACGCACATATACATAGAGGTTTATGCCTTGATGCAGAGGTGAAGGGTTTGAGTCCGACCTGTGACAATTTCCTACATGTCTCTACCCTTTCTCACCTAGCTGTTAAAGGTAGAAAAGCCCCCAAAAAATAATTAGCATTTTAAATTTACTAAAAAAGCTAGAGGAAGAATGTGTTAAACCAATATAAATCAGCTTGAATTGTTGTTTCATAAATATAGACAACAGTTTCTAAGACTTTTCAAAAAGCCTTGAGTCGTGTTGCCCTGCTCCTGTTTTTTTTTGCTTTTCTACACATTCAAATGTCAGAATTCTGGGTGGAGTTTGACATATTTTGTGTCTACCAGAGGTAGCTGACTGTATCAGGGCTGTAATAGACCTGGACTCTGTCTGTCTGTCTGTCTGAATGTCACTCTTATGTTTCCTTACAGGCCTGAAGGATGTGAAGACCTTCTCCAGCACCTCCAGCAGAGTCTTCTTCCCGCAGGAGGAGATGTAGTCTTGGGCCAACTGAAGGAAGGGAAGGCAGTCCTCACTCTCACTCCACACGCTACAGACAGAAAAAGATGATCAAATATTAATACAAGTAAGCATCATTTTAAGCCTGTCATAAAGAAAACTGCATGAGTAAAACAATGTGCGTACAGACCCCCAACACCATTAAAAAAAAACCTTAAAGCTTAATTTTCTAGATTAAACTTTATTTCTCCATGTATAATTAATTATATGCCAGGTAATGTAATACTGTCACACTTCCTCCACCAGTGTAGCCTTATGTGGGCTGTAGTGACATACAATTTCCAGGAATTAATATTATTTGTACAACTGCAACACAGAATTTCCGTCGGGATCAATAAAGTATTTCTGATTCTGATTCTGATTCTGAATTAAGCAGTAAATAAGTAAAGCTGGGTCAGGGGTAATGCAGCACAGAAGAAAAAAACAAGAACAACCAGATAATGAGACATTTTGTCAAAGACATGCAGCAGACAGGAGTAGAAATAACACAAGCAGGACCAAGGAAACTGTGACAAATTAACTAACAATGAAATGCTGGACAAATTGTTCCTGAATAAACCTGAATGAATGATTATACAGTAGATAATGATACATTTTTTAGATCAGACTGTTACATATAATATGGTAATGAATAAGTGTCCAATCATGAGCTCCTGTGTACAGTATTTACATCCTGAACACTTTCACTTTTTCTTTATGATGAGGACTTTGTTGTAAAGTGTAACCTCAGCAATAAGACAACTGCTTCTGTTATTACACTCATTAAATGAACATCCATAACACGTATACTACACAGTGATGTTTCTCTAAAACCTGGGTTTAAACTATATATAAACTATAATAAACTGTTGGGTCAGAAATATTAGTGTGCTTAAGGCCAATAAAACAGTATCAAGTAACAGTAGATTATAATTCCTGGATATCAAACATAACTTCCTCATTACTGCAATTTGTCTGCTACATCAATGCTCTGAACATCACTGCTTGAGATAGGGCTTCGGAGCAATTCCTCTCATTTACTTTTAGTGTTGTTTAATTGGAGTCTAAAGGGTGGACCGTTATATATTATGTAATAGGTAATGCTATTTAATGTCTGGCCAAGTGTGTCAAACAAAAGCAGCTATCTTACTGTAGTGTGGTCTACAGGCTTTGTAGTAAAAGTTTGGGTTACCTATCATTTAAAAGCATGATATCCGATTTAATGATTTTTAGGACATCATTATTGGGATTTCGGTTTACATGAAGGTCGGAAATATTTTCAGACAAAAATTGATTCCTTACAGTAATCCAGTATTTATGCCACACATTTGGTGTAATTAATTATTACACCAAATTATTATTATTATTATAATTATTATAATAATTAATTATTATTGATAGGTAAAACCATTGATACCGTCCTTTTAATTTACACATTAAAATGGTCTTATTTGTTCAATGTGAATGTGTTCATGCCAAACATGGGGGTTGTTAATGGATACATTAATGTCTGTAATAGTCATTTTAATATATGCATGATTTGAGAGGTTTTTAATTTGGTGAATAAAATATTTAGACCCTCTTCAAAATAGCGTAATATATTACAATCTATATATTTATCTGTTAAAAACACCTTAATGTCATAATTATTAGGATGAGTTAATGGTATTTCAAGGTAAAAAATGTATGGCTTTGGTTTACTTGTGTGGTAGGGACACACCTTCATGTGACTGTTTTAGGAGTCACATGAGAGTCATGTGAATCCGCCTGGGGAAACAGTTTTCACAGTGTTGTAGACGGGGCTAATATTGAGCCCTCCAGCTCAAACTGCTTAGGGATAGTTGTTCCAGTTTGACACTGATGGATGAACTCTCACACATGAGGGTGTTCCTCTGCTGCATTGGTAAAAAAAAAAACATCTTGTAGCAGATCTCACAAATCCACCCGCTCTCCTGTTTTTCAGCAGCTAAACACTGTCTCACCTGACATGGATGACTTAAAAAACTACTTGGCTACATGCCCTGATGAAAATACTGAGCTGGAAACAGTGATATGCAGCTTTGCTGTTACTATGTTGTGTTAGAATGGATCTCACAGCGCCCTCCAGTGAAAAGGTTAGGGTAATGATACAAAGTTTTGAGAGAAAACAAAAGATAAACTGTGTGTGTGTGTGTGTGTGTGTGTGTGTGTGTGTGTGTGTGTGTGTGTGTGTGTGTGTGTGTGTGTGAGAGAGAGAGAGAGAGAGAGAGAGAGAGAGAGATGCCCTGCTGATAGCTGTATTGATTGAGCAAGAGTAACCAGATCTCAAGCAAAAGGAGACAGAGCTAATTTGAGAGTGCATAGCAGACAGCTAACTGTGAAATTGTGTGTGTGTGTGTGTGTGTGTGTGTGTGTGTGTGTGTGTGTGTTTGTGTGTGCAGCACTTAACTTGCGTTAGATTCAAAAGCAGGAGAAAAACTGAATTTTTATTTTACTTTATTGTGCGGCAGCTGGATTTCTATTGATCTATTTCCCAGCAGCCACCATGGAAAGCCCCTGCCTAAGCAACCCTGCTTGCTGTCTGTGGGACAGACCAAAGTCATAACACAGGCACAGTCAGCGTGACATAATGTGTTATTGACTGAACAGACGCCCTGGCTCCTGGGTCATCTACATCTGCTCCCTGCCTTGTTAGCCCCTGTCACTAAGCGGGAGGAGTGAGCAGGATGGGTCTGGCCTCAGGAGCTTTAGGGCTCACAACACCACCATTACACTACACTGGTATAGCATCCAGGCTAGAGTCAGGACAGTCTAGGACTGTAGCTCTACCATTGAAGATGGTCTCATATTCTCCAAATTACACATTTTTTTTTAAGGCTGACTTTGATACTGCTTAGGCCTTTTTTAATGTGTCTGTTTAAGGGGAAACAAATGAATAGACTAAATAAAGTCAAAAAGGGGAATTCTTAGAAACATCATCTACACCCTAATGTCTGCAAATAAATGAACAACTTTTTTTAACTGAACAGTTAAATGAATACATTTAAAAGCATCAAATATTTACATTTGTGTCTAGGTCAACATTGATTTCTAAATGTTACTCTATAATTTGGCTTAATTCCTTTAAAATAAAGATAATTGTTAAATATGTATTATGTCTGCAGAACAACAACTTCTGAATCAAATAAGTTCATTAATATGGAGAGAAATACCTCCACATAAGCAGCAAACATTCCCCGGGCATTGCTATATACTATACAAATAATGAATTTGTAATGAAAATGACATTTTAATATAGAAGCAGAATATGCTACTTATATTTCCCCAGGTACATATATTTCTTATAATTTAAGTGGCCTTTTGTGTTCCAAATGCAACATGATGGTAGGGAATTTTATTTTGAAAGTGGAAGGCCTCGTGTTTTTTTTAACCTGGCTAGCTGTGGGTTGGAGGGTTATCGCAGTTTATTATGATGGAGGAATAAACACAATCGACAGACGGGTGGAAGGGTGTGGGTTGTGCACCTACTCACGCTGAAATGACATCATCCCCTCCATTCTTCGCCCAAAGCCCCCCCCCCCCACCCCATATATGTCAATCAGGCAGGCACCAACCGTCACATCCCCAACTCCAACCCACCCTCGACACACCTACAAAAACACGCACTCACAGGGGGAGGGAGCCGAAGGCCCCGCAGAAGCTCTACTTACGAAAGTGTCTGTGCCGCTGGGACACAGCACGTAGAAGGAGACGCCGGGCTCTGCGTAAAAGTCCAGCCGCCTCTCGTCGTCCTCCTCGGCGAATATGAGGTCGAACGGATTACCGGAGCACCACTTCTCCGCCGCCTCCACCAGATGCTTGAACTCCATCCTCTGTTGTCCGCTCTGCGGTGTCCCTGCTGGCTCCGGAGCTTGGTATCGGTTTCTCTGGCCGTCACGGCGATGATGCTCAAGACAAAAATAACAGCTGATCGGACAGCAGCATCAGCAGCCTCCTCTACCGCATCTCCTCTAGTGCACCGCCTGCATGGCCCGCAAATAGAGACAACACTGATGGTGCATAGAGCCTACCTACAGGTCTGGTGCTCATCAGTTCTCAAAGCCCCATTCCTCTCTTCCTCCCCACGTTATGAAATCAGCCCGTCGGTCGCATACATGCATACGCAGGAGGACGCTGGGAAAAACGCGATGACGAACAGTGGATCCGGGCAGCCGTCCATATCTGAGGCGCTGTATAGGCCTACTCCCAACCGTCTCACTGTAGGCAAAATGACTGTATCATGTTAACCTGCTGACATCATGCAGGAAGCAAATAAATTGAATGCTTTTAGGATTTTTAAAAATAGGTGATGCATTACATAAATACATGCCATAGTATAGTCTCCAGAAGCTGGCAGGCTACATTGAGAATGTCATTATTAACTAATAAATCGAGCCTAAAAAACATTACTGCCATAATATAGATTTATACACGACTAATTCACTGAAGGACCAGTTCACCAATATCACAAACATAAAAGCTTAGTTTATATTGTAGGCCTACATAATCAATATCAACACAGGGTAGTGTTGGTTTTAATTGCTAAGGATGCATAGGTCTGAAATTCATGTTAGTTGGCAACATTTATTATAGATTTTATAAAAGAAAGTATGTAAGAAAATAGCACAATATCCCATTAAGCCTACTGAAAACACCAGAGTCAACTAAATCCATTAATAAATACCACAAGCTTTTTATCAAACTATTTCCAAGATTAATGAACTCTCAAACTCAGATACGGTAGTAGAAAAATACATAATAATAATAATAATAATAATAATAATTAGAAGAAAAAGAAGAAGAAGAAGAAGAATGCAATATGTCACTAACAATAATAATCATGTAATATTTTAATCAAAAACCTGAATTTTAAAAATTTCTTTCTATAATCATCGCTTCATCTAGGAGTTCTTAAAACGCCCTAATAATGTCCAGTCGATATTATTGGGAACCAGAACCTGTGGTCTTAAGTGGTCTCCAGTGGTCTCCAGTAGACTCCATAAACCCCCCAGTGTTCACAGGAATGCAGAGTGCTGCCAGTACCATGCCCCAGTCTGACCCTCCCCGCTCCCAGGAGTCCTCACCGCGAGAGGGCGACTGAAACCAACTCAGCAGCCCGAGCTGAACCTGCATCAAGCTCACAATAAGTAGCTTCAATTAGACCGGAAAATATGAGCGTGTCCCGTCAAAATAAAAGCGTAATTTGGGGAAATAGGTATATAATAATTTATAGCAATAACTCTGTCATATAAGCTAGTCTGTGTTAACCCTTGTGTTGTCTTCCCGTCAAAATCTACTTTTGTTGAGGCATTTAATCAACGTTTTTAACTTTTTCTTACGTTTTTGTCCCTTTTTTCAACACTTTTGACGCTTTTTTTCAATGTTTGTCACTTTTTGGATGTTTTCAACACTACATAACACTAACTTATTAACTTTAGTTTTACAGTTAGTTTTGGAATTTATGGTCAATAAACCTCATTTATAGGAAATTATACCTAATGTTTGAGTTAAAAAGCAGAAATTAGGAATTATTTAGACTAAAATGGATGGATGATCACAGACTTGAATATGTCAACTTTTACTCATTACTATTTCAAAACCACTTAAATTTTCTTTTTCAAATGCTATAACAGTGAATAAGACACCCCAAAATTAATGAAAGTAGAGATTGGGTAATTACAATTGGGTAATGAAAAAGAACATTGATATATGAAAACGGGACAATTTGACCCGAGGACAACATGAGGGTTAAGGACATTAAAGTTGCAGACCATTATTATTATTATTAACTTATGTCAACTTAAGTCTTATATTACCAGTACATGAGAAAACCAATCACAATTTGTTAATGTCTATTGTCATATTCTAAATTAGGATTAGGCCCAATTGAGAAAGTTTCAAAATATGTATTTAAAAAAATCTATGAATCAAAATGACAGAATGTGAACATATTTGTTACTGAAGTGGTCACTTAAATGACTGGTTAGGATCTAAACTATGGGTTCAAACAATATTGACATACACTTTGTGTAAGTTTTGCATATGAGACCAAATTTACAGTGTAGGCATCATACAATTGAAGGCTTGTAACTGTAAGGTCTCAAGTTTGATTCCTGAATGGATATGATACATCTAGGGAAACTCTCCACCCTCAAAACCACTGCTGAAGTTCCTAACAGCAAGACACTTAACCTCCAACATAGAGATGGGCAATATGGAGAATATCAACTATGATCATATTTTTGACCCAATATATTGTGGCGATATTGTAGGGTTGACTATTGGAGCTTCCACAAAATATTACCGCAATGACAGTTTAGATAAATAATCACCAATAATGTGGATAAAAAACTAATTGGGTAAAGGCGCATAATTCAACAGCTAGACAATATCATATATTGATGTCCAATATAATACCAATATATTTCCCAGCCCCATGGCTCAAGTGGGACTGCCAGTATGTTTTCTGGTTTATTAAATTGAAGTATTTCTTATTTGATAAAGTTGTTTAACATACTATAACATTTTTAATATATTACATCTCATGCCTGCCCATTTTTTTACAAAATAGTCTGCTGCTACACTAAAATGGCTTTTATTTTGAAAGTTCAAACCAGAAGTACTCATATTGATCATGATAGTTAGTTTAATACTTTCTTTTCCATAGTGGGTCTGCTGCATATCCCTGAGGTTGTGATCCTATAGTGTGTGTGGGGGATCTCCCAGCGGTCAGACGCGCTCCTCTGCAGACAGCAGACTCCTTTTGGTCCTTTGATTCCACTGGAAACGAAGCATGGAGCATGCAATGTGCTCTGTGTAAAGGTTAGGGAAGGTGGATCACTGCTGGATACCCCTACTGTCCAGCACCCCGTGGTCGCGCTTTGTTTGCACTGAAGACCGGGACCACATTTTCAGATTTCCACATATGTTGAAAATGGATCCTTTACGAAATGGGAATAATTGTGAGGAGGACTCGCAGTGTGCTGAGGTGGAAGAAGAACAAGTGGATCCAAGAATCCAGGTGAGTATTCAGATGTGAGGATCCAGATGTTGCCACCAGTTAAAGTGACATTGAGATGAAAATGGGAAGCCCAGTTAAAAATAAGTGAATATGATAATAATAATAACCTATTACTATTATCAGTGGAATTTAAATTGTGAAATATTACTACTTTATCTTTAAAAGTAGTAATATTTCACAATTTAAAGTTTATCATATTAATACTATAATACAGCAACTACTACAGTTCCACTTATAAATAATATAATATAAGAATTCATTGTTAACTGAATGTGTCAATTGTTCTTTCTACACATGCAATATGGAGTATCTTTTTGAGAGTATTTGTCCCTTTAATGCTGTCTACACACACACACACACACACACACACACACACACACACATACACATTGAGGGCTGCATGCTCAGTAATTTGGTAAAGAGAATTCACACAGTATAGCCTCCACACTTACAATCTGTTCTTGTTACGCCTTTTCTCTCCATGCATGCCATGCTTTATGGAAACAGGGAGAACTGGAGAAGTTGAACCAGTCTACAGATGACATTAACCGCTGGGAGATTGAGCTGGAGGTAAGACAAAACACCAACTTGCAACACTATTGTCATTACCATAAGTGCCTCTCCCTGCTGGAGTAACACTTAGTTATGGCTGAGCTGCGCTGCAGTAATAGGCATCTCAAGAAGCCATTAAGTCTAAAGTTAAAGTTGCTCTAAGCGATGTTGGGTGATGTTACTTCTTGTTGACATTCAAAGTATTTTCAAACATTATGAGACTAGCTTGCCCCTCCCTCCTCCTCATCCCATCCCCTCCCCCAACGCCCATCCCCAAATCCTTCTTGTTGGTTATTGGCTGGAACACTGTTTGTGTATGCTTCGTGGTGCAGGTGGGCACATTTTGTTTTTTGTAGACCCTTTTACAGTGTGTTCTGGGGACAGGCAGCTCGCTGTATGTGAACAACAAATGTTCTAGCCTAAAACACGTGTGACATCGCTTAGAGCAGCTTTAAGGCTCAAAATCTCATCTCATTTCCAGTTCCGTTTTGTGTGTTTTCAGGAATGTGGCCATTGAATAGAAACAGTTTACACTGACTCTGTTGCAAAAATTCTGAGGGAAATGTGGAAAAATTGAAGCAGCAGCTGTCACTCCTCCTTAAAACTGCTCTGTATTCTGAACTCTGAAGTCTTTGTGCTACAAGAGGTGTAACTATGATAAGAATGTTAAATATAATAATTGAATGGCACAGTTGAAGCAATGTAAATCCAAAGTGCTCTCCTAATTTCTTTTAAAACATACGGTAACTTAAAGAGGAAAGAGGCTGTACAATTCAGCAAGAAACAGCAGAAATATGGATTGTAGTTTTTTTCCTCTCACAGCACTCGCTTGGATTTAAACATTTACTAGAAGGGTTAGTGTTCAGCAAAAGTAAAAACATTCCAGTGGTGGATATGTTTTTTCTTTTCCTCAAAGTAGGCCCCTTCTGTTTCTTATTAGATTAGATTAGACCTTCACTCACGCCCGGATGTCCCAAACTATTGCTGGAATACGGGTAATAACAGACAGAGGCAGGGGACATGATTTTGTATATGCACATCTCAGCATTGGATCCATATTGCATAATTCATGCTTCCATCTGAGTACTGGATAATTCCTAAAGATCTTGATCATGTTTACCCATCTGGTGTAAAATGATTTAGCTGCTGTTTGCCGGTTTTCAGAAAAAACGAACTGTTTTCTTAGTGATTTGGCAATATTTTGAAGCAGCAGTTGTGCCACTGATATAAATACTGCATATACACAGATATAAACAACAGAAAAAGAAAGAAGGCAATTCATCGTGAGCTGAAAAATGTGATGTCGCTGGCAGGCTGCAGAGTCTAGAGTTGATTAAGACTATGTACAGTAGATTCAGGAAAAGATGAGACAATATGGTCAAATCAGATTAAGGGGTTCTCATACTCAAGATTGTGTGTGTTAGAGACGAGTAGTGTGTGCTACTACCATAGACTGTATATGGGTACCAATATATGACCAGTAGCCTACATATGTTACTTCCAACACGCATGCTGTGTCACTATTTCATGGCAGGAGCAGGAAGCCAGGAAACGTAATAATGTGACAGGAAGTGTGCTTCCTGTAGGGCCCTCTCCCTCTTCCTTCATTCACCCTGTCTTGTACGCTTCCCTTAGTTTTATGAACAGGATGCAGGTTCTGTTGCCTTTCAAACTCTCCCCTTTGTAAAGTACGACACAGTCAGGAACACATACCTCTACACACACTCAGTAACTCGGATTAGGTGATGACAGACCTGATCTATGATTAACAGGTCTACTGTCTTTGTGCCAGCTTGGGCTTTATGTCAGAAAGAAATCACACACACACACACACACACACACACACACACACACACACACACACACACACACACACACACAATTTCAACACCAAAGAAATTTTAATCAACAACACTGAGTCGCAAAAACTATAATAGAGAGACAAGTAGTACTGGGCCATATGACAATATAGTATATTGTCAAAACAATATAAAAATGTCTATTGTATACATTTTTCTATATCATTTATAACACAATGTTGCAGTAACTAGCAATATTTACATCATCTGGAAGACACTTTACATTCTGATTCTTGCACATTATGTTCATTTGGCACAAAAGTTCTTTAGAAAATGAGCAAACACACATTACTTCCCATTTGTCAAGAATTGAATTCATGCAGGAGTAAACAAAAATAGGCTTTACATTAATAATAATGCATTTTATTTATATAGCACGTTTTCCAACACTCAAAGACACAAAGTTTTAAAAAGAAATCCACACACTTTAAATACACATATGTGCTAATTATTTGTTGAATTACCAGAAAGCATACTGTATGTATCTCTATTGAGATGTAAAAGAACCTAAATTCACCCAGCTGTGTAAATGAATGCATGTGCTTGTATATGGGTAATTGTTTAGTGTTGACTTGAATTAGAAGAGGCGCCATGCCAAATTGATCAGGACCAGCAGGACAGCACAAGCACTTATGGCTAAAGCTTACAACATTAAAAACGATAAAAATACACAGTCATACAGAGTCATACTGAGTAAATCACCAAAACTGATTTCCACATCCAGTCAGCACCTTCACAACAGTTTTAAAATGCAGTATTAGGACTGTAGGTTAAATATCTGTGTGTGTATCTGTGTGTAGGACTGCCGTCAGCGGTTTCGTGCCGTGCTGGTTGAAGCAACGGTGAAGCTGGACGAGCAGGTGAAGAGGATTGGACGAGCTGTGGACGACTCAAAACCTTACTGGGAAGCTCGCAAAGTAGCAAGACAGGTATACACACACACGCGCACACACGCATTCACACACGTGTGAATGCAGCTGGAGAGCTAGAGTGACTGAGGTCAACAAACAGTGAGTGTAAGGGCAGGCTTACTGAGGATTAGAAATGAGAACATTAAAGAGCTCAGCGTATATCTACTTAAAGAGAGCACAGTCACCTGATGCCTATTTTTAAACTCAGTCACACCTCTGTAACCAAAGCTACTGTCATACGCACGCACGCACGCACGCATGCACGCACACACGCACACACACAAGTTTGTTCTTTTTTCTGATTTTAGCTACCTGCTCTCATCTGTACAGCACATTAGTCAACGTGGGTTATTTTAAAATTTTGCTCTATAAAAACATTTGACTTGACTCCTTTACTAAGGAAATTTGTTGTGACAGTCTCTACAAGGCCTCACATAAATATATAGGTATATAAATGTAAATGTGCTGTATTTAAATAGCGCTTTTCTAGTCTTGACTACTCAAAATGCTTTTACATCATACTGGATACATTCTCCAGCCACACACTGTGGCCAAGGCTGCCGTACAAGGTGCCACCTGCATGCTTACACATTCACACTCCGATGCACAGCTTCGGGGGCAACTCGGGGTTCAGTGTCTTGCCCAAGGACACTTTGACATGGGACAGCAGGGCCAGGGATTGAACCACCAACCTTCCAATTGTCAGGCAACAGCGCTACCTCTGAGCCACAGCCACCTCTAAATACATTGTACACCACAACAAATATTGTATAAATTGGTTAAACTGTGCTGTTCCCGCTTCAGTGTGCCATGTCCGCATGTCCTTTACTGTGGAATTGTTCCAGCCTGTTGAGGCTTTGATCTGATTGGGTACCACCAGAAATGTAGAGTCCAGCGCACCCCTAGTCCCAGCCAATAAGAAAGAAGCTTATGAGTCATTCATCAGAAGGCTGACATTTGTGTGTCAGAGCTGAGCTGTCCTTCAATATGAACTGAAATAGACTGTGTATGTGTGTGTGTGTGTGTGTGTGTGTGTGTGTGTGTGTGTGTGTGTGTGTGTGTGTATGTGTGTGTGTGTGTGTGTGTGTGTCCTTGCTTAACTCTGTTGCAACATGACAAACTACCTGCCAGTAGCAGCAGCTTCTGACAGAAGTCAGGATTACTTGGAGGTTTTGGATTTTGATGCATTCAAGTGAAATAATCCAAAGCCTTTTTCTAGTGTGTGTGTGTGTGTGTGTGTGTGTGTGTGTGTGTGTGTGTGTGTGTGTGTGTGCGTGTGTGTGTGTGTATGTGTGTGTGTGAGATCAAGCAACCAGCGGATTGTCTGGCCATGATTTATGGATGCATATTTAATATTTAATACCTAACCTATTTTAAAGGGATTCAAATGTTTACCCTCACTGACCCTACGAGAATATCACACACACACACACACACACACACACACACACACACACACACACACACACACACACACACACACACACACACACACACACACACTACCTACCCCCACCCATTAGCCAGTCTCAGCCCTCAACTCCCCATGTTTATCCTCCTACTGTATGCCTGTACTGTCCTATCCTTTGTCCCTTTTACCCAGCATTCTCTTCTGCACCAATGCCTGTCTGTCTGGCTGTCTGTCTCCTGTAGCCTTCCCTTCTTCCATGTTTTAGTCACCTCTCTCCACTTCTTTCCACTCAGAAAATTGTAAATGAGGTGACTTTTTAGAGTCAAAGGCGTCAGACAAGATGATAGAGTCTCACATGTGAAATAAAAATGATTCACACTGACACACACACACACACACACACACACACACACACACACACACACACACACACACACACACACACACACACACACACACACACACACACACACACACACACACAATAGGATAGAATAGAATAGAATAGAATACAATGCCTTTATTGTCATTATACACAAGTGCAGTATTGTGCAGTGAGATTGAAGCAACACCTTTACAGTGTCAACACAAAATATAAAAATATAAGAATATAAAATATAAGAATATAAAGTATAGTTAGTGAAGAGAAAAAAGAGAGGGGGGGGGACCTGGTGCACAGTCCTGAATCCAGAGAGCATCTATATACATATAGTATAAAATAGTTTTGTATACACATTGTGTGAAAAGTATTTAAGTATTAACAACAAATAAATAAATATTGCACTGTAATGAAATGAAATGGTTAAATATTAAATATTACACTGTATGCAATTGCACAGAATTTCAGTGAATAGCATATATACGAGGTGACAGCGTGTCGTGGTATTTCAGACCAAAACCAATGTATTATTTGCATAATCAACTATTGTGGGCTCTGTGACATGAGGTTAATTAACTGCTTGTCATTTGCATGCTGGCCCATGCTCAGCAGGCTTTTCTGCCACAAAAATAACGACAAATTGTATCCTCCACCAATGACGCATGTTACTCACCAGGGTGCTAAAGATTTGTCATTTGTTCAATTGCTATTGTTGCAATAGCAAAGAAAGGCAGAGACTCACATAGTTTGTTTGGTCAGCTTAGCTCCTGACAACACATCAGTAAACACCAACCCTGCATGTGCTGGTCCTCTGTCTAGGAAGTCCTGACAGACGAGCACTTTTGTGTGATTTTTCATCTCCAACTTGACAAAAAACCATTGATGAGTAGTGTTAAAGTCTCAGTTCTTTCTTTATACCTCACATATGCTTTTTCCTCATTAAATATCTATCATACTCCTTCTGTTTCTGTCCCTCTCTTTTCTGAGCCTGGGAAATGGGTCATGATTGGGGACAAGTAGGAGGGATTCATCTTTGCCAGTCAAACTAACAGATAACGTGCAGAGAGCAATTGTTATCTTCCCACCCCCTTCCTCTATCTCTTTACCTTCTCGAAGAGGCCTTGACAACCTTGGATAAGCTGTCCAACCTCTGCAAGACTTTGGACACAAAAGATGTCAGCTTTTGGATTTTCTACAATTTGTTTGAGGCAATGCAGATCAGTGCTTGCTCACATCACTGTTAAAGTCTTTTATCATTAACATGGTTGCTTGTAGTGACTAGCACACAACAAACTGCAGTTCCCCTCAACTCTCAGAGCATCTAAGCACTATTAACCCTTGTGTTGTCTTGAAAATCAACATTTTAGTTGATGCTTTTTATTTATGTTATTAACTTTTTCTTATGTGTTTGTCCCTTTTTTCAACACTTTTGACGATTTTTTTCAATGTTTGTCACTTTTTTGAAGTTTTCAACACTACGTAACACTAACTCATTAACTTTAGTTTTACAGTTGTTTTTGGAATTCATGGTAAAAAATCCTCATTTATAGGAAATTATACCTAATGTTTGAGTTAGAAATACAGAAATTAGGAATTATTTAGACTGAAATTAAAGGAAAGTATGTTGATGGATAATCACAGACTAGAATATTATTACTATTACTCAGTACTATTTCAAAACCACTTCAATTGTGCGTCGTGTGGAATCAATCATGTTATTTTGGGTAGTTAAAAAGAACATTGATATAGGAAAACTGGGCAATTTGACCAAGGACAACATGAGGGTTAAGCTCAATGTTTTGGTTTTACACCCCACACATTTACTGTATTAGTTTGTCCTTTTTTAAATATTTGGTCATTTTAGGCCTTTATTTGAAAGGACAGATAGAGACATGAAATTGGAGAGAGGGCATAACATGCACACAACATAACAAGGGCTGCAGGTTAGAGTTGAACCCGGGCTTGCTGCATCGAGAAGTAAACCTCTATATATGGGCGTCTGCTCTACCAACTGAGCTATCTGGGTGCCTGTATTAGCTTATTGTTACCACTCTCATTGTTTCCAGATGCGGCTAATAGCTATTTGATGAACCACTCTGATCTCAGTAGCCTTTTAAGTTATGTTAACTTTCCAGGCAGACAAAGTTAGGAGCGAGCTGGTCATCATATGAAGCACTTAGTTGGTAAAGAGATAGACATTTCTCTCAGGATTTGGTGGCGACCAAAGCAGAGCTTAAAGGAGAGTGAATATTGGGCTGACATCCATCAGGTGGACAAAAACACAACTTTAAAGCTTTAGTGCGTAACTTTTTTTGCATTAATGAATGTTCGTTACATTCAAGCTGTTGCCAAGTTAGTTGATACCATGACCATCTGCTCCACAAAATTCTCTCTGTATTTTTAAGCTTGGCTATGTTTAAAAAATGGTGTCGTCCGGCGACTTTCCCGAGCATAAACTCACTCTTTTTTTATCCTCTGTGTCCTCCTTGGCTACAAGCAACTGTGTGGAGGAACATGCACAATTATAGAAGGCTTGTGTCATAAGGATCTATCAACAGCGGTGCTGTCATTACTTAGAATTCCTCAAGGGAAACTATGCACAACTTTAAATAAATGCTAATTTTGATATGTGTCTCCTGGATGTGTAAAATAGGCAACTAACACCATACCCATATACACTTCATAGGGTGATAATATGGTAACCTTGTGTTTACAGATTGTTTTAAGCTTTGACAAAAAATAAATGAATGTTAAAGCAGTGATTCCCAACCATGAGTAAATGTACCCCTGCGGGTACAGTGTTTCACCGGGGACAATTGCTCTAACCTGGAAAAAAGACACCTCTACCCGGTTCAGTTCAGATACAGTTCAAAGCGTCACAGGAGAAGCCTCCATTTAAGGACCATATCAATGAAAACTGAATGGTCTCTTTCTCATTTCCTGTCCCTATCTTCTCAATTCCTGATTCTGTCTGTCCTTTAGTGCTCTTAACGCATTGTTATTGTTGTGATCAAGCAAGGTCTATTCTCCTTATCACATTATGAAGGTATTTGCAAGCTCAGTAGAGCGGTTTCTCCAAAAGAAACGTTCTGAATATATTCTATAATGTACCTTTAAATTAAGACTACTATTGTCCACAGCATCTATCTTTCTACTATGTATCACACTTTTACTGTCACATTTATAGTAACTCTCTAACATTTAGCACACTCATTATGTACCTGTCTGATTTGTTGCATGATGCCGTGCATGCTCTCCTTTACTCTGTGGTCTGTAGGACCTCATCTTGAATAGAATTATTAGAATCATAATTAAGTAACTTATATACATATACAGTATACTGTATTTTTTCACTGCTAAAAAACTAACACACTATTGCAGCCAGTTTGTCACTTTATTTCCTGCTTCCCATCATATCTACTACGGCCACTAGAGCGAGCCACCATTAATAACATAAATATAGTTTGTGATTGCTGCTTGAATAAACTACCTCTGGGAGTGTTTCTTGGAGGACAGTCTCTTTAATATTAATCACCTCTCTGTCTGTGTTGAGGGTCACATGACACAAATTGTAGTTACCTGTAATCTAATTCTGTATTTGTTAGGCGTTTAACACTTAATAATTTCCAACGAACAGCCTGCAGACTAAAACAAATATTTTCTTGAATCTTGATCGCTAGTTATCTACCAGTATTGTCGATAGGACAAAAAACGACCAAAATCAATGCTAACAAACTGGAGTTGCTGCAGCTAATGGCCAGAACTCCCAGTTAGCTGAAATGGCAGTTGTGGGGGAACGTTATAAAGAGTGCTTTTGTGCCTCTTAGCAGACACAAAATGCAATTGAAATTTCTGTGCAACATGAACAGGGCCCTTACGTGACAACAAGATGTGTTTTCAACTCAGATATTGTGAAGAAACCATGAATCAACATTTATTTTTTTCTGTCAGTCGGGACTGCAACAGATAAGCTAATTTGCTTTATTTTTTTGATATTCATTAAAATATGATTGCTCTTTAATCAACATTTATTCCCGAGATGTTATCATGGTTTTGATTTCTTCATTTTAATTTGTTATTATGTCGGTCATTCTTGCATACTGTAAAATATTACAGGACTCAAGGGCATTTATATGCCACAATGCAGTACATAATTACACTCACTAAAGGATTATTAGGAACACCTGTTCAATTTCTCATTAATGCAATTATCTAATCAACCAATCACATGGCAGTTGCTTCAATGCATTTAGGGGTGTGGTCCTGGTCAAGACAATCTCCTGAACTCCAAACTGAATGTCAGAATGGCAAAGAAAGGTGATTTAAGCAATTTTGAGCGTGGCATGGTTGTTGGTGCCAGACGGGCCGGTCTGAGTATTTCACAATCTGCTCAGTTACTGGGATTTTCACGCACAACCATTTCTAGGGTTTACAAAGAATGGTGTGAAAAGGGAAAAACATCCAGTATGCGGCAGTCCTGTGGGTGAAAATGCCTTGTTGATGCTAGAGGTCAGAGGAGAATGGGCCGACTGGTTCAAGCTGATAGAAGAGCAACTTTGACTGAAATAACCACTCGTTACAACCGAGGTATGCAGCAAAGCATTTGTGAAGCCACAACGCGCACAACCTTGAGGCGGATGGGTTACAACAGCAGAAGACCCCACCGGGTACCACTCATCTCTACTACAAAGAGGAAAAAGAGGCTACAATTTGAAAGAGCTCACCAAAATTGGACAGTTGAAGACTGGAAAAATGTTGCCTGGTCTAATGAGTCTCGATTTCTGTTGAGACATTCAGATGGTAGAGTCAGAATTTGGCGTAAACAGAATGAGAACATGGATCCATCATGCCTTGTTACCACTGTGCAGACTGGTGGTGGTGGTGTAATGGTGTGGGGGATGTTTTCTTTGCACACTTTAGTCCCCTTAGTGCCAATTGGGCATGGTTTAAATGCCACGGCCTACCTGAGCATTGTTTCTGACCATGTCCATCCCTTTATGGCCACCATGTACCCATCCTCTGATGGCTACTTCCAGCAGGATAATGCACCATGTCACAAAGATCGAATTATTTCAAATTGGTTTCTTGAACATGGCAATGAGTTCACTGTACCAAATTGCCCCCCCCAGTCACCAGATCTCAAATCTCCATCAACTGCAAGATGCTATCCTATCAATATGGGCCAACATTTCTAAAGAATGCTTTCAGCACCTCGTTGAATCAATGCCACGTAGAATTAAGGCAGTTCTGAAGGCGAAAGGGGGTCAAACACAGTATTAGTATGGTGTTCCTAATAATCCTATAGGTGAGTGTATATACATACAAAAACAATTATTCCTAATTGACCTAACTGTCTGTTTTTAAATCTTGTTTTAAAACCCACCTCTTCTCCTTGGACACCAGACGACATTTTGATTCACAGCTGTCTTCTATTGTTTTATGTCTCTTAACTTCTTTTATTTGTATTTTATGCCTGTGTTCGTTATGTACTTTATGTATTTCTTATTCTGTACAGCACTGTGGTCTACTTTGGTTGTTTTAAAGTGCTCTATGTCATAGCAATCAGAGTACAATGTAGGAAGTGACACTGACATGTGGCAAAGGACTGTGGAACCACCAGCCTTGTTGTGAAGGAGCAAACACTATACATCTAAGCCATCCTTGATCTAACATCAGACAGCTGCCTGCTCACTATCTGATTATCTGATATAAATGACCACATTGCATTGTGGGATATAATGCCCTCTTGGAGTCCTGTCTTTTGCACTTTAATATCCAGTGGCAAATAATCTCAAAATGAAATAGCACAATGTAGTGTCAACATAAAAACAGGAAACGCTTGTCCATTCCTTGGGAAAGTTTTAATTCAAATCCACGGCCCGTGAAAGGACCGTCATTTGGTGGTGCCCGTAGGTGGCTCACAGTCACCTGTTGGCGGCTAAACAACTGGCGCTGAATCCAGCATCCCGGAACTCTGTAGCAGCTAAATACAACCAGCATCTACCTCTCGGATGTTATCGTTCTCTATGTGTTCACGTTACAGCGCTATACTTAGTTTAAAATACTTCTATTGTAGGTATATAATTAATATATGGTTTAGGCAACAGAGGCAGAGATATGCTGACCAGAAAGGGGGAAATCCCACGCATTCCCCCAAGCAAATCGCACCCTGCGTATAGCCCATGAGCCTGGCCTCCATCACATCTATGGCAGCTTCAACCTCCTCTAAGACATTTAATCTGAGTTGTGAGTCATTTTCTGTTTGGAGAGTTTCTAAAATGATTTTACTCCCCTAAATGAAGACTGATTCCTTCTCTGGGGTTGGGGAGGTTAAACTCCTTTCCTTTCCTGAAACAGAAAAAACAGAAATGCCACAGCATTTCTCTTCCAGCTCAGCTATCAGGTTACTGAAATATCATCTCAATATATTTAAATTAAGGTTCAACATCACAGAATTGCTTCACATCTGTGGAGTAGGTTTCAGGTTATTTTATCAATAGATACATTTATTACATTATATTAGGGATAGATTGGGGGAAGCAGAAGGAAAAGACAAACAAAGTTTGTCTGCAGATTGACGGAGATAAAGTAGTTTCGGAGATGGTCCAGTGGGGACCATCAAACCCCACTTTAGGTACGTCACAAAGGAGTGTATGTGATGGATGGATGGATGTGGTTAATTGTATAATTCCAGCTTGCGAATTTTCAACAATGATTTCAACTTATCACACTAAATTTGTTTTAGTCTGCAGGCTGATAGTTGGAAATTATTAAAGTATTTAAAGTATTAAAAGCCTAACATATACAGAATTACATCATAGGTAACTACAATTTGTGTCATGTGACCCTCAACACAGACAGAGAGATGATTAATATTAAAGAGACCTTCCTCCAAGAAACACTCCCAGAGACCGTTTGTTCATGCAGCAATTATTTAATAATATCCAATGAGTAATATGTGAACCCATTTGGATTTTAAACCATTTGTGTTTGAAACAGTGAAATGGTCTATAGTTTTAACATGAATTTATGGCTTTATTTCATAGTTAGAAATGGGTATTTGCTGCAACACTGGCATACATTAATCCATTCAAAATGCGAAAGGATAGAAACACAACCTAGACCAGCAATGTTTGTAGTGTACAGTCAATGCAGACAGACAATACAGTTCAAACAGGACAAGGGGCATACTGACAGACTTACAGTAACAACAACTGATTTTAGTTTTAAAGGGAAATGTGTTCTTTTAAACTGTTGCATTGAACAAAATGTACTCTAACTCCCCATAAAGCTGTTACAGGACCAGAGGGAAAGTATTAGTTGGACAGCCTGCTAGTGCAAAACTTTGGATGTCCCTGATGCAAGTAAAATGATATGCCAGATAGATTGGAGCAGAATTGTTCACAGATGTGCTGTTTTGCCTAGAATAAACCATTTTAGTTTCTTATACTGAAAATGGGTAGGAGGTAGGTTTGTTTCTCTTGTTTGTGATTTATGTTCAATATGTAGAGGTATCCCAAAACTGACTTCACAATCAATATGTACAGCATATACAGTATGCATATGTATCACAGCCACAACTAAATGCTATAATTTTGCTTTGTCTTGGAACAAATTCTTATGAAAACAGCATGTTGTCTTTTTGGTTTATTTGCATGCTTTAAACACCAAACTTATTATCATGTAAAATATATAAGACATTTTCATCTGTGATTGAATCCCAGTGATGTCATCGGCTTGGTTTTGTCTTTTCACAAGCTATAGACCTACATAACCTGGCTAACCATATTTTCTTATGTCTTATCTTATTGACAGGAAAGCGGATAGGAGTTACTTTAATGGCTTTCTATTCAGCCAATACATTGACCTTTAAGTCACGGCTGTCTGAGTGGAGAGTGGGTCCAAATATGCCCAGCATGATTGGAAGAATCCTACTGTTGACTGTGACTGTGGGCAGTTAGATTTTTATAGTGACAAAGCCCCTATTTGTCTATTTGATCAAGACAGGGTTGTCTTTCTGTGTGTGTCATATCTATGTGTCAGCTCTTCGCCCCTCAATGCCTGTGATTTAACCATGGTTCCTCAAAAGAGAAATATAGGTCATGACACACACTGGGCACACAAGGACAACTGCTGCACTCATATCATGTGATGACAAAGACTGGGCCAACATGCTGGTAGAAATTAGTGTCAAAGGAATGTCATGATGCTCTGATTTAAGCTCTTTCAGCTTTTTCACACTTCGGAATAAAGTGAAATCACAGTCCATGGTTGAACCTTAAGCGCCACAGCAGCATTTACCACCTGAAAACTGATAAAAGTAGTATATTCAAGCAGCACACCTAGCTACCTCACTTTCACCTTTGATGTGATCTTAACTGACCCTTCTCTCTGAATCTAGGCCCAGGTTGAAGCCCAAAAGGCCACCCAGGAGTTCCAGCGGGCGGTGGAGATCCTGCGAGCAGCCAAGGAGACCATTGCCCTGGCCGAGGAGAGGCTCCTGGAGGAGGACAGCCGCCAGTTTGACTCGGCTTGGCAGGAAATGCTCAACCATGCCACACAGAGGGTACATGATCCAAGACAGCTTAACCCTTGTGTTGTCTTCCTGTCAACCATGAAAAAAACTTTTCTGAGATTTGTGTTACTTTTTAAATGTTGGGGGTGCTTTTTTGATGTTTTTATTGTTGACATTTTCAGCGCTTATTTCAACAGCCCATTTTTTGTTCCAAAAAAAATAATACTGGAATTGTTTATTGCTTGGTTTCTACAGGGATAATAAACTTGTCTTGATTGTTTCAGGTGATGGAGGCCGAGCAAGCGAGAACACGTAGTGAAGCTGAACACAGAAAAACAGCAGCCAATTACAATTCCTGTATCAGCCACATGAGGCAGTTAGAGAAGAAACTCAAACGCTCCATCAACAAATCCAGGTCTGCGCCTTTGTCTTCTCTCTGAATGTTTCCTTTTCTTTTCCCTCCTGCTTGGGCCTCGCTGTGTGTGAAGATGTTAGTGTGTGAGAAAGCAGGGCTACGTTTATGTCATCTGATGCAGTCCAGATGTTTCATGTGTTGTTTGTGCAGTGTTGGAGTGTTGGAGTGTGTAAGTGTGTAAGAGCCAAGGAATGTGACTGCTCACAGAGGAGTGTTATTCTTCCAGCAGTTTCTCCAGTGACATTTGGCACAGTTTTTTCCTCCCTCTCTCAGTTTTTCTTCTTTTTCTCCCCCTGTAGGCCGTATTTTGAACTGAAAGCCAAGTATTATCTACAGCTTGAGGTATGTATGTTAGCAGGCTTTTAAACAAGTTAAAGGTCAGATACCAATCCGGTTCAAAGCCCTGTAGTTTATACATTTTAAGGCTCTGACACACTAATCCGACAGCCAACCTTCGGCAGAAAAGGCAGTTGGACTTCGGAACACATCGAAGCGACACTGACTTAATCTGTGTTGTCGCCGAAAAAAATCAAAACCGGATTGGACGAGCATGTCACGTGGGTCTGGCTTCTCCGGAATTTCAAAGCCAGACTGTCATGGCGGCTCCTTCGGAATACAGTCTCATATTTTACAAACATAATTCCCCGAAACGTGTTTCTGAAAACATCTTAAGTGAGAAATAGGCCGAGCAGTTGCTGAATCGTCTTCACTTCGACAAAGGTCAATTTAAAAGATTTTGAAAGGCATTTGTCACGCTCGTCATTTCCAGGTTACCAATCAGATTGGTCATTGAGTTTGACTGCCCGCCTTCCAATTCAACATGTCAAATCAGCCCAAATGCCCAACGGCTCCTCCTCCAACTGACGACAGCACGGAACACACAGAACAGACTCGAATCACTGACTTTGTCAGACTGTCCAACTGCCAATAATCGGGTTGGTGTGTCAGCACCTTTAGCCACACACATAAGTACTACTACAGTAGCCAGTACTACCGACACGGAAGCTGAGCAATGCACTGCTGTGAACATGAGCAGCAGCAAAATGTATTTTAGCCACCTAAGTCATTATATCCATCCAGATAAAATTCAACCAGATCCCTTTGACAAAAACACAAATTTTACCTGGCACAACATGGGAGTTGCTGGTCTACTATTGCCTCAATCGGTTAGTTATTTTTATGTTACTGTGTAAATCTTTGGTGGATCTGAATTAACCCTATAAAACACCAAAGTCAGACAAGAACATTAACAACTGATCGAGACAACTTCCTTGTTCTACCAAGTAAAATTACTGTTTTAATGACATCTTCAGGTTCTTGATGGGTCTGACGGCAAGGAAAACAGGTGAAAATATTTTAAATATACTGCAGCTTATATTTTTTTTTCAGGTTGCTAAAATATCTTTTATTGCTGCCCATCCACAGCAGCCCTACTTTGCTCTGCTTCCACATCGGTTCCTCTAGCTTGTATTTCCAAACAGGGCGTGGCATCCGCCGTCTATTGTAAATATTACACTGACTATGGATAACTACCTCATTCAAAAACTTCAAAGTATCCAAACTATCACTTTAATATGTTGAATACTTGAGTTTATGACCAAATACCTGCAAAACTAATGACAGCTGTTCTTTGTTTAGTGTTAATTAGCAAATGTTAGTGTTAAGGGGTTGAGACGGGAGGTGAGGACCCAAATGCAGAGAGGAGGAGGAGGCAGGTTTTCAGGGATTTATTAAGAAACAGTTCAAAAATCAAAAAACACTCAGCCGGAGGTCCATGGTAATGGCAGCAGAAGGAAAAACTCAAAAAACATAAAATCCACAGGGGAACGAAGACAGGGGATAACTCACAAGGGGGAGGTCCAAGGAAACACAAGGAGAAACCAGGAATACATGGACAGGGCAGGGAGCAGGCAGGCAGACGGATGACGAAAAAAACTGGGAAACTCACAGGGAGACAGAAAAAGCTGACAAAACTCTCAGAGTGGCGGCAAAGCTGACAAACACACAGGGTGACAGCAAAACGATCTGACACAGGACAAAAGAAACACAGGGGTTAAATACATGAGGTAATGAGGTAACAGGGAACAGGTGAGACATCAGGTGAATCACATTAGGGCGGGACAAAACAATCAGACAAGCAAAGCAAAGCTAGACAAGATGAGACAAGACAGGAAACTAAACTATCAAAATAAAACAGGAAGTAAAACAAACAGACACAGGGGAACACAAGACAGGACAAGCAACATAAGACCAGGGAAAGGACCAAGACAGCAACACAAAAAGGTTAAAGAAAAAACCCCAAACCATAACATGTTAGCATGCTAAAATGATAAACTAAGAAGGCAAACATGATAAACATTATACCTGCTAAATATGTTATGTTATATGTTATGACGTAAGTACCTAGCTCAAAGTACCTCTATGCCATACAGCCTCACTGGGCTAGCATGGGTGTAGTCACTTAGTGGTTTTTGCTTAGGAATGAAAGCACTACCCCTGAAAATCGGAAGTGTAAAGTCAATGTCATACTTTCTTAGCCTAGGAAACAATGTCAAAATGTATATAATTCCTATTTACACAAAGTTTGAGAAGATGTGTTTACTAAGAAACTGTGTATGATTTCTCTTAGCAACTAAAGCGGCATGTGGATGAGCGTCAGGCCAAATTGGTGGTGGCTAAAGCCAACTACCGCGCAGCACTACGCAACTTAGAGAGCATCTCTGAAGAGATCCATGCCCAGCGACGCTCCCTCGCCATGGGCACCAGGGAGCAGGGGGTTGGTGCGGAGGGAGATGGGGGCAACGAGGACATTGCTAACTTTAAGATGGAGTCGGACGGTCTGTCAAGTGAGTGCAACTGAAGCTTAAAAAAGAACATGCATTCACTTCATCCATCCACATTATGTTTCGTTGGTGCATCTGTGTGTCAGCATGTTTAATGTGTATATCTGTGTGCGTGTGTGTGTGCGTGTGTGTGTTTCAGTGGTGTCCGTATCAATTGACGATGAGGGCAGTCACAGTTGCAGCTCAGAGGAGGAGACCGACCCTCATTCCACCTCCTCCACCCGAGCAATGCCCTCCTTACCTTCCTCATCCTCCTCCCAACCTTCCACCTCTGCCTCCTCCCCTCCGGACATGCCCTGCCCTTACCCCTCCTCCACACTCCACACCTCCTGCTCGTCCCTCTCCTCCTCTTCCTCTTTCTCCTTCCACTCCTCCCATTGTCCCGGTGGACTGGAGTTAGTGAGGCCATGTAGCTCTCATGACCCAGACTCAGTGTGGGGTTCAGGGCATGCCTCACCTCTCTTGGGCCCCCGCAGCCAGTGCAGTGGAGCTTCCTCTCCAGACTGTGACCAGGAGAGAGGTGTGTGTTCATCACATCAGCATGTACATGTGTGTTAACTTCTGATATAATGCTTCATCCTACAGTGTATGTTGAACTTGTTTTGTGGTTTTGTAGTGTAGCTTTAAAGAAATAGTTATTTAGTTTTGAGTCTTTCTGGGAGTGGCACTGGAAGATCACTACCAATTTCATGTCAGAGCTATAGTCAGGACTATCCTAGCTAGCTTAGCCTAGTTTAACATGAAGACTAGAAGCAGTGGGTAACAGCTAGTCTGCCTCTTCCAAAAGCGAGGAAAATACACATGACAGCATCTCTAAAGGTGTAGATGAAGAAGCTGATACATTATTCATCAAAAAATATAAACCTTTAATTGCCAATAACTGCTCAGGGCACCTTTCCATGGGCAGCCCCCTGACATCTCTCCATTTAGTGCATGTATAGGTACTGAGCATGTGTGTGTAATTCAGGACTGTGTGTAATATGTATAATAACAACAGAGTGAAAACATTGTAATTTCCCCTTGCGGGATTAATACAGTTAAAACTTTGTGCAACTTGACTCATAAATATAAACAATTTTTACACAGTATATTTGCTCAAAGCAGCATTAATTGAAGTTGAGCTCACAGGTTTTAGCCTGGGTGTGTGACCCAGACTATTAGTACACAAAAATACATTTGTTTGTATATTGGTAAATAGGTGTTGGGTTGGTAAATATGATAGGACTGTTTTAGGAATGATGCATATAAAATGAGTGTCTTACTGGGGTGTCGGTCAAAACACAAAGGAGTCGACGCAATTCAATCCAGAACTTAATGTTCATACTGATGCATGCGCACAGGCGCGGTCTTTCCAACATATGGAATCTGAATTTTGAAGAGTAATATTTTATTGTGTATAAGTTTGCAATTAAAATAGCATCATCATGCTAGAGGTGGATGCCATATACTGGAAAGTGTTTTGTTTTCAATAAAGTTGTGTTTCAGCAAAGATAAATTGGTCTATACTTGGATCATCACTTGCACATTTATTAACCATTGCATGTGCCTGTTTGTGTGTGTTTGTTGCAGGTGACAGAGCAGAAGGAGCTGAGGCAACGCTAGAAGCCGGTTTAAACAAGCTAACATTGACTGTAGCACAAAAACAAGAGAGGGACTCTGGGGATGAACAAGACGCCGATTTTATTAACCCTGAAACTTCCACTCCCAGCTCAGCCACTACCATTCTGTTACTTAACAGTGCCTAATGAACTCACTGTGCCCAGCTTCAAGCCTCAAACTGGACTCTGAGACATTAGACGGAACACCGCAGGATGAAATGCTCAATCTAAGCAACGATAGAGCAACCTGCACACTCCAAGCTCCATCCAACCTGACATTATGTCTGCATATAGTCTAAACATCTGATGGTGCCATATTAAAGGTGCTATACGTAGTATATGTCAGTACATTGTCAAATACATTGTGGAACTAGTGGGATTGGTCTCTATTGGTATTATTAGTGCTAGCATCATTCAAAAGACTGCATTTCCCATAAACCTCCTTGCTTCCTGTTGCAAAGAGGATATGGCTTGTTGTCATTGACCAATTTCACTAGCTCTGTTTTTGCTAAAAGAAAAACGTGTCTATTTTGTGCCACAAAGAAGTGGGTGTTGTTCAGCAGAATGGCACATTTTCTTTCCTTTGGCATATTGTACAGGCTGTTACTAAAATAATGGTATTACCTACAGTATATGCAGCTTTATAGTAATGTGTCAAATGTGGTAAACATTTAGCCTTTTGATATTAACAGTTGGCAGTACGCCTCCTTTTGGATCTGAATCACCACAAGACGATCAAAATGAGACAATATAATCTGATGGATGTTGGTTTGTGTCTTGTCCTGCTTTCATAATTGAGCGCCTTCTGTAGCTCTGAAATGTAAAGTTGAAATGTAGGATGTGGAGAATATTTTGGAGGAATAGTTATCAAGGAGAAACGTGGAGTGCAAGCAGTACTAAACCAAGGAAGAGACTGAACACAAATGGGCTTCCATTTGGATTTGTGAATAAGTGAGTGAATGTATTGAGTGCATCTCAGCATCTTAGATGGTGATGATTGAACTATTTTTGAGTGTTGTCTGTTGTGTTTTGGAAAAGGCTCACATACTACCCTGTAGTACCAATGTATATTTATACTATAATAATTTGTATAAATATACTCTAATGTCATGCTCTAAACTTACACAATAACAGTGGTTACAGGAACCTGAGTCCTCTCACACACAGCTGTCCCTTACTGCCACACTTGAGTGTATTGCTAACAATTACTTATTTTAACATTTCGGAAAATAAATGTATTCCCTATTTTGTCATGAGTCAGATGAGAAGATTGATACCACTCTTCAAATGTTTGTGCAGTAAATATGCAGCTGTCGCTAGCAGTCACTTAGCTTAGCACAAGGGGAAACAGGGAAACAGTTTGCCTGGCTTTCCGCCTACCGGCATCTCTAAAGCTCACCAATTAACGCTTTATTCCTCGATAATTTAATCTGTACAAAAACCAAAGTGTAAAAATGACAATTGGCTGTTTTAAAGGGGTTACGTATGTGTAAATAGGTTCTGAGCAGTTGCCAGGCAACCAGCAGAGACTCCAGAAAGATACTGCTCCCAGCAAAGAAATAGTCCCGCGAGTATGCATATTTCCCAAACTGTCAAATGATTCCTTTAAAGTTAAAAGAACAGATTTTCCCAGAAATACCTTTTTAGCAGTGATATTACATAATACTATTTTTTTAGTTTATTTTATGGGGCTTTTTCCTCTTTATTACAGTTGACAGGCACAAAAGGGGGAAAGAGAGATGTGGGATGACATGCAGCAAAGGGCTGCAGGTCAAATTCGAATCCAAGTCGCTGCAGGATTCAGCCAATATGGGGCGAACGCTCTTACTGGGTGAGCTAGAGGTCGCCCCAGATATTACATAATACTTTGCAGAATCAGAATCCTGCAGCAGCAAGAATTAGAAGCATAAACCTGTGAAAACATAAGATTCTATTTACTGCATTGGAAGGCTGGTTAAAAGTCTGAAACTGATTTGTAACAATATTCACCTGATTGCATTATAATATGCACAGATATGAGGTGCAACTTTTTTCTCCAGTCTTTTTCACCCACACAGTACTTAATATTAAAACCTGATATATCAACTGATATTAGCTAATTGCTGATCTAATGTATCAGCCAATATGATGAACAAAAGGCTACTGTAAGTAACATGTAATTGCAGTACAACATGCCAATGAAATGTTTGAGGTAATTTACAGATAGTGTCGTTATTTTATAGTTTGGTCAGTTCCTTAATATTTCTTTTTTTTATATTCATGATTTCAAAAAAATAAAAATGCTTGCTTATGCCATGTGTTCATGGGTAAATGTAATAACGGCAGATATATGGTTCAGAACTCTCAAATATGAATATCAGTGTCATCCTCATAAGTCCAGTATCAGATGTTTATACTAACAGAAATACAGTAGGTGTATTGAATAACTGTTTCCATTTATGGTCTGTATCATGATATTTACAGTTGGTTTTTAAAAAAATCCTGCTGCCTATAGTGTCATCTCATGACTTCAGTAAGTACCCTCGGTTCAGTGCAGTCCAGCTTTTTTTTTACTCTGTAACTTTGTTTTCTCATTATTGTGCTCTTCTGCATGTCTGCACACGCTCCTGACACCATGGTGCCTTTTAATTATGCTTCATCTTGTGATTTCCATATCTGTGCCATAAAAGCTTTGGACTCTTTGATATGTAACTGGGCAATAATATGATCATGTTCTGTAAGATACTGACATCTAGTGCAAAGTTTGGGTTTTGTACACCCTCCAGTCCTTAGGCTTTAGCAGGAGCTTCAGACTCACTACAGTTGTAAACACCCATGTTCAGACTATATGCACCACGCTGCTTCCGGGGCTAAGTGCCACCGGGGACAGTTGTGATTGGTTTACATATATAGAAATAGAAACAAGCTAGAGTGCCAAGGACTGGCCAGACTAACAAGGGCCAAAGATATGGATGGAGCCTTCTATTTCTGTTAGTCACACCACCTTTCCTGCTCAGCAGAGTCCTGTAAGTGACTAATGGACTGATTTTCCTACTCAAACAAGCAACATTCAAGCACCATTGACCATTAGTACCACAGGTTACCTCTCACACGTTACCCAACACAACCTTTGGTATCTGTCTGTATCATAGACTGTAAAACTAAGTTAATACCATAAGGTTTTCCCAAAAGCTAACCACAGTTATTGAGTCATATGACACAAATCACATGATTCTCAAATAAAACCCACCTCTGTCTGTTGATTGGAGTTCGCGCTTCCGCGCCACAGTGTGATTGGTTAACTTGCTGTTGGCTAGTGATTGAATATGTTTTGGACAGCTGTGTAGGTTACATAGCGTTAGTCATGTGTTTTTGTTTCTATTTAGTCTGACTGCTTTATGTTTCGGCTTTCTGACCTCACGGTAGAAACCATGCGTTTATACATTGCAGCTGTTCTTCTGTGGGCTGTCGTAGGTAAGGAACAACATTTATTTTGCCAAATAACTGTTAACGTTAGCTAGCTAACGTTACATGCTTTGAAAGCAGCTAGCTGTTAATGTTATTACAGTATTTCCATGCGTGCAATTCAGTTTGTTAAATACTTACTTTACAGCCGTGGTACATATACACGTATTCATATTCTATGAAAGTGTCTGCTTCTGTCTCTTATATGCTGGTGAACAAAGCGAATGCAATGCCAAACTTAAGGCAAAAATGTGTTAATTTAGAGTGGACTTGCTTATCAAGGTATCCGCATGCATCCTTAAATATACGATACCTGACGAAGCTATAGAAAGTTATCTTTCTTTCGCTGTACATGTAACACACCATGCTACATTTTATTGACTAAACTTAAGTGATTTGCTTAAATTACCTTGCAAAATGACTTATAAAAGTATATCATAATTATATTACAAATAAAAGAAAACAATTTACTTGGCTTGGCTCTTTGTGATAAGTGATAATAAGGACACTTCAGAGCAAATGCTCCAGGACAGTTTACACTATTCCCTGTCACATTTATTCTTTTGTCCTTGTGTTGTAAATGGACAAGGTCAGAAAAAAATACTTTTTTTTTTTTTGTAAAGCATCTTTTTAACACTTATGTTCGTTTTCAGCTACAGAGGCAAAAGCAGTCCCTTCCCTTCCAAATTTTGGGAACAGCTATCATGTCAAAGGTAAGCAGGACAACATCAGAGTACACATTAAGGCCTCATTTCCTTCAGAATTTAGCCTAATCACAGTACTATTTTACATTTCTGTTGTAGGAGTGATTTCTCTGCCATATGCTGAGATCAAGGAGCCATTTGAGGCCTGGTTAGACCTAGCGGCAAAGTCCAGCCGAATAGACTATTACCATGGTAAGAAACCTTTTGACCCGTGGCTGTTTCGCCTAAACCTGACTCTGTATTTTTCCTGCTCTGCTGAATTAATGATGTGAAACTGAGAAGCTGTTGTGGCAGTCCAATGTGACCAGAGCAGAACATAATCACTCAGTACATAAACAAAGAAGTGAAAAAGAATGAATAAGCACTTTTTGGGAAGTTATTCTGTTGACTCATGTTACATACTCATATGACTTTATGCCTGTTATTTTCTGTCTCGTTTAAGCTCATCTTGTAAATTGTGTATTTTATATTCTTATCATTGCATGCAGGTACAATGTCAGAATTTAAATTATAATCCCAAATTGATAAGAAATTTATTAATGATTTCATTGCAGCAGCAAAAATGTTCAAAAGATGTTTATTGTACATTTCTGAGTGCTTTAACACAAATATTTTACTTGTGAACACCCTGTTACTTTCTGTTGCTTTCAACCTACCTGTGTGTATCTAGTGCCAAGTGTTAGAACTATGTATGTAACTGTATTTAATATAACCTGAACAGAACAAATGCGTATTAACAAAATATCTTCACCAGAGTTGGATAGAATAACTAAAACATTACACTGTAGGTACTCTGGTAAAAGCATTAAATTAACATGCAAAGATGTGGACAATTAAACATTATTATTAGTTCTGTAACATTTAAGTGAAATAAACACACACACACACACTTGCAGGTTTGGACATATTTATAGAAGTAATTAATGGGGTCGCAGAGGGAGATACACATACATACACATGGGAATGGTGGCACTTAGTAAGGGTAAAACAAATATTGGGTGTAAAATAAAGCTGTTACTCTTAAGTAATGTATGGTTACATGTAATTTTACACTGATATATAAGAAGCTTATAGTGTCTAAGTTTAAATATCTCACATTGATCATCAACAGGCCAGGTGTCAACCTACCAGTTGGGGGCAGCGCAGCAGTGGGGTGTTGCCTATAAAATCACTCCTGAGACCACAGAGACAGAGCAGAATGTGATGAAGTGTTTCCAGGTCAACGGAACAAAGGATGAAGAAGTCACATCACAGGCGTCGTTGCCTGATGTGCAGGGCTTCCAGGTCTGTGATTTGGGGAAAAACGCTTTGTGTACTATTTGAACACCAAACCATAGTTTTAAGATTTGTGTAACAATAGTCTTATCACCATAGTCCACCAAGTCTTTGCTAACCTTTTAACATTTGTCACTTCATGGCACCAGGTCATAGCCTCTGGAGAAAAATAATTACTGAATTAATAACCGCTAAATATCCCTGTTGCAAAATATTCTGTGTGTAGTGTTACACTCCCTGACATGCAGACTTGAACATTTCTGTATAACGGCTGCAGTTCTTCCCCAGATTCTGTTTCTCTCATCCAGTTATTTACAATTAATGAGTGATATTTAAGTTGAGGGCCTCGGAAAATCGGGCTACATTAAAAAAAACAATTGCCATTGTGCACTTTACAAAAATACACAAATGTTTATTGGACATGTGTACCGCTCATCTCCACCATCAACTCTTTTCGATTTAATCTATGATTTAAAATTAAAAAACACCTTTGTATGCTGACTAGTCAAATGTTGATTCCCCTCCTACAGTTCCTGAGGATGGAGTACTATGGGGGTTCCCTGTGTGAAGTTTGGCAGAATGTGACCACTGTGGGTTTAAAGAAGAACACCTACACACTGTGGGTGACCCATTTAGAGAGAGGTGCGGATGGCAAGGAAGAGCCTGCCACGCCGCTCCATTATGAGATGATGGGTTACAACACGCTGCTGGGGTCACATTATGACAAATACTATGTGGACTACAAAGAGTTCAGCGCCCATGTGGACCCTAAAGTCTTTTCGCTGCCTGAAGGTTTGTGCTGTGCTGTAGGTGCACGAATAAAGATGTTTTAGAAAGATTTAAAGAAAAGAAGAAAAGTTGATTTTTTTATTTTATTTATTTTTACCTACAGGTATGAGCTGTGGTGGATTTCCTGGTCCAGGAGTTGAGCACCACTTGTTGGCCAATCCAATGAAAGAGCTTATCCACACCTCAGCATCAGGCCACACAGAGCACATCTTCAACCATTTTAAGGACAAGTTCCAGCGTGGGTACAGCGATGAAAGAGAACATGAGAAAAGGGGCCACGCTTTTGTTCATAACCTTCGGTGAGAAGAACGTTAAGTTGTTAAGGAACGTTAAGTTGTGACACTGCAGCATTACCAAGTCAATCTCTTGTTAAAGGACATAATAGCAGTCCAGCACAGATATATATGACGTTTTTAATTGAAGGGATTCTGATCACTGTTTTATTACTCTAGGTATGTCCACTCCAAAAACAGAGCAGGGCTCCCCTTCTCTCTGGCTCTCAACTCTCTTTCCGATCGCACCATGTCGGAGCTGGCCACCATGAGGGGAAGGAAACAAGGAAAGACCCCAAACAGAGGGCTCCCCTTCTTCTCAAAGCTTTATGAAGGAGTAAAAGTACCTGAGTCACATGACTGGAGGCTTTACGGTACCTATATACAATCTAAAATGTTAGCCAAAGGTGCATCTCCCTGGCAGGACATCCTAGTTTTTAGCTCAACTCTGCTCCTGCAGGTGCTGTGACCCCAGTCAAGGACCAGGCCATCTGTGGCTCCTGCTGGAGCTTTGCCACCACTGGAGCAGTAGAGGGCGCTCTATTCCTAAAGGTGAAAATGATAAATAGCAGCCACTGGCCACATTTTCCTTGTGGTCTTTGAAACCACAGCTGTTCAGCATGGCAGCTTTTTTTTCATCTTTTGGTAGACTTGCATTGTAGTTATGTTTGGTGTACTCTATTATTTGCACCATTCTAAATATTTAAGACTAATAAGTTGCATCTTGAATGATACTTTGGCTGTAAGGGAGTGGATTATTTATGCAGAATAATACAGCGCCCATGTCTGGGTAAAATGTGACATTTGGAGTCTGTATTCAGTCATTTTGGTAAAATATTTCTGCATATATCTGCATCTGATTCTCTTTATTTAAGGTGCAGCTCTTGTGTGTCATGTGTGAAAAGAAGTCCTCTCCTTCAGAGGAGGGAGGTTCCGGAAGACAATTTGTCCTGCCTCTTTCATTCGAGTTAAATAGACTTAACAGTGTGCAAAAAAAAGAAATAAAAGTGAATGAATGTCAGCTTTGCAAGGAAAAGCTCAAAGGCATTCCTTTTACCGTGTTGCCATGCAACTTTGATCCGAACATTGGATGGTTTAATTATGCCCCATAGACGTGACCAAATTCTTTCACTTTCTCACTCACACACACACTTGATTTTGTCTCTTGTTTTGGGCCATTTGCTCTTTAATTGAGATAGCAATAATGGAGATTTCTAAGGAGGTAGTTAGTTAACTGACTGCAGGGAAAAACATTTGGGAGGTGGTTTGTTAATAAAATAAAAAAATATGGTTTTGAATTTAGAAGGGCCTTACAGAGTCATTAAAGTGTGCGTCTGGGCGGAGGGTAATGTGTTGGTGCTATGGAATGAGAGAAAAGGAGGGTTATTATGAACTGATGATGGCTAGTTTATAATTGGGTTTTCTTTTTCCTTTTTTAATGAAAGGAAACAGATTACCAAGTAAATCTTACCATTTAACATTCAACCTTTTAATGTTTTACTAAAGTGTAAGACCATCGAGGGGGAAGATGTATTCGCTACTCTATGGATGAGTACGCCACTATTTATTTTAGTGTTCAACAGTTCGTCTTTGGGCCTTTGCCATCACGCAGCAGCAGGAAGTGACCTTCACCATGGCACCCCAGTCCCCACAGGCAGGTTCATAAACAGAGCCGCTACCCAGGGGCCAATTTTGAATGTACTTCTTTGTGATCTCACAGCGTCTGCCTAGCAACCTGTAGATAACAGCTGGTGTATAAATGTTCATTATAAACTTCATTGTTATGTCTCAAACCATCTGTTTTGTGTGCTTGTATTGTACATCAGAGAGTGGGATTCATGCAGAGAAGGACAGGTTATTAGTCCGTGTGCCGAGTGATCATGTTTTGCTCTCTCTCTTTTCAGACTGGCACCCTGCAGGTTCTGTCTCAGCAGATGCTGGTGGACTGTTCCTGGGGTTTCGGCAATAACGGCTGTGATGGAGGGGAGGAGTGGAGAGGATACGAGTGGATCATGAAACACGGAGGCATTGAGACAACAGAAACTTACGGAGCCTATATGGGAATGGTGAGATGATACCGAGTTGTGAAGGCTGAATTGGTTGTAGAATAACCTGTAAAGTCAAAATGGAATAGCATTGCATTGAGACCATTAAGATGGGTTTTATAAGAATGGCAGGCGACTTTGAGGGTGTTTTGTTTTGGACAAAGTGAAACACCCTCACACATGTGGTCCTCTACATTTGAGGTGAATGGAGCATTTTCCATTAGTCTTTAAAAATTTTCATTTTGGAAGTCTTTCTCTTTAGATTAACTTGGGGATATTTTGGTAACATGTTGGTAAGGAATCTTTGAGCTCATTTGACATCTTTACTGAGGCAGCAAAACTCAGTTGGGACATTTTAAGATCTGATGAAGCGATTCCATTCATCTGCACCCAATTATTTCCAAGAAAAATATATTAAGGGGCCTCAAGAAATGTTCTGACCAGTACAATGAGCCTTATGGATGCAGAATTTTGTTCTAGTCCTGAGGAGTGTACTATGAAGCAAGATTTGGGTTTAACGAGGTAACTTCAGGTTCAACCCAGGGTTTTCTGTATAACAACGGTGTATTAAATGTTACGGCGGTTGTTAGGGTCAGTGAAGCCGGGGAACTGAAGGAAATCCAGGCCATGTTGCTCTTGATTCGTAGCACAGGCCTCGGCTGCGCTACAGGGTTCAGTATTAAATGTTCTGTTTCCCTCCACAGAATGGATTTTGCCATGTGAACAAATCCCAGCTTACTGCACAAATCCAGAGCTACACCAATGTGACATCAGGAGATGCCGAGGCCCTTAAGCTAGCTATCTTTAAAAACGGGCCGGTGGCTGTCAGTATCGACGCTTCACATCGATCATTTGTTTTCTATAGCCACGGCGTCTACTATGAACCGGCCTGTGGTAAATTTACTTCTCACTCACATTTTTTTACAGCAACAATGGACTTTCTCGCAATATAAATCAGGCATCCTTCTTGTTTTTGTTTGTCTTTTAGGTAATACCACTGATTATTTGGACCATGCCGTGCTTGCAGTGGGATACGGTTCCCTGAATGGGGAGCCATACTGGTTGATAAAGAACTCATGGTCCACCTACTGGGGCAATGATGGCTACATCCTCATGTCTATGAAGGATAACAACTGTGGAGTCACCACTGATGCTACATATGTTACACTGGCATAGATGTGCCCATTTTCTTCTGTGTATGACTTAATGTTAATGCCACTATGTGAGTGCCTGAGGATGAATGACCCCTAATGCTGGATGTGTAAAGATTTTAAGATGTAGTTATCAAATCAAACTGAGATACTTTGTGATAACAAAACAAATTTGGAAGGTTTTGTATTTGCTGGCTTTAGTGATATCTCTGGTTGATCTAACATAATCAAATGCTGTGGGCAGCACTGAGGCATGCAATGGTGTTAGATTGTATGATTTCAAGGCACACTGGCCACACTTTGCTACAGGAATATTTTTTATTTTTAAGTATCACAAATCGTATAGACAATAACTGCCCTTAAACACTTAAATAAACTTAAAACAAAAATAAATTGTAAGAAATTCACAGATCCAAATTGTATTCGTTACTCATTTTAAACCAGATGCTGATCACAGTCACATCCTATAGTATCCATAAAAACGTACAAATGAGCTACATGAATCTGAGAAAAGGGTACATTAGGCTTAAAGTCAACTAGTACATGCAATAATATTAGCTTTTCTTTCTCTTGGCTTTAGAATGAGGACATAGAAAGTGAGTCAGTTTGTTCAATACAGCATTAAGATACACCTAAGGTGGGCGCCCAGATATAGAGGTTTACTCATCGACACAGAAGGCCCAGTTTGACTCAGACCTGCGGCCCTTTGCGGCATGTCGTCTTCCCCTTCCATGCCTTCAGCTGTCCTGTCAATTAAAGGCCTAAAATACCCAAAAAAATCTTAAAAAAAAAAATATATACACCTAAAGTAGTCAACAGACATGTTACACTTTTATACAAAAATATTACAATTTGTCTTTAATGCAAAAATGTAATAAATCCTTTAGTCCTGAAACAGGAAGTCCTAACAATAGCTGCTTAAGGGGGACTATGTGTACTGCATTAGACAGGAAGTGCTGAAGTTGTCTTGTCCAAGCTGATTCATCAAATGAGCACAGTTTTAGAGATTTGAGCTCCGCCTGATGTCATCAGATATATATTAAATTTGTGTATCTGTAAAGTCTGAAGGGGAGCCGTTTATTGTGTCTCATCACATATTCAAAATACATCAAACCCCTTCTCAAAATTTGAATAAAGGTGTAAACATCTGAGAAATGCACAAGATTATTCAGGACGACTATTCCTGATTTATGCGGGTGATTACCTGTATCTGCTAAAACAGTAGGCTGTTGATTTATCCTGGAAACACATATAAGAATGCCTGTTCTGTGCATGTGCACTTGCATGCTGGTTGGTTTGCATAGAGCTCTAAATCAGATCCTGACATGTAATTGCATAGAGGATGGTATGTTATGTAAGTACTGTATCTGGTAACAAAGTTGAGGCTGTATAATATTTGAATAATGGAAAATGTGCAGCTTAAGCCTGACTGGCAAGGCGTCGTAACTCCTGCTGCTCTGTGCTGTTGGCTGACTGGCTCGTATCCTCAGACATCTCAGGGTTCTCCTTGTTGGGTGGTGACCTGTAGGAGACAAACCACTGAGCTGTTTGCAAAGGTTGGCTTCACATGTGAACAACATGGCAGTGAGATGATATCCTGTTCTGGGTCATGGACGCTGAGCAGCATGGACGGATTAAATGCAATGACCAAAGTAAAAAATGTCACATCGTAATACCTCATGTCCCAGTTCTCTGCATCCTCCACAGTGTCAGGCAGAGGTCTGTCAGCAGTTTCGGGCAGTGCCAGACTCAGGACAGCACCCAGCAGTGGGGAGATACCGAAGATGACCAGAGGCATAGTGAGGCTATGGTCATGAAGCATGTTTATAAGGGGAGCTAAGACACCACCTATCCTCGCAAACATACAGGATACACCTATTCCTGTTTGCCTGTAGGTAAACATGGGAATATCAGTTGTAGGTATCACCTACAGAGACTTTGGGATCATGTGTGGATGAGAAAAGTAATAAAAACTGTACAGGGGACATGTCTTACCGAAGCACAGTGGGGAAAATCTCAGCAGTGTACACATAGATTACAGCAAAGGAAGCTGTTATACCAAACTTCCCTACCATGGCAAGACCAGTTAGGACATTGGGATGATCTACAGACAGAAAGAGGGAAATTATCAGTGATGAAATACATTAAAGTCAGTTATTTGAGGATGAGATGAAAAGCGGATGTTTCTATGGTTTGAAGAACGTTCACAGTCCTGTCAGAACACAACAAAACCACAGTGTCCAACCAACCTGCAGGGACAGCGAGCATAAGCAGACAGGCGAGCCCCCCAGCAGCCAGGAATCCGCTTTGGGAGAGTCGGCGACTGAAGGGCAAGACAAGCAGGACGAGAGAACGAGCCGGGATCTCAATCAACCCAAAAACAAACTGGGTCAGGTAGATGTTTGTCCCTAACTTGGACACGCCCAGAGAGAGGCCGTAATACACCAGCACATTCACAAACCTAGGGTGCAGAGAAGGAAGAGAAAGAAAATGGTCAAGGGAATATAGAATGATTTGTTATTGACATAAAACCCACACATAAACTGTATTTATATTTATATATACAGTATATATAAATATAGGTAGGCGTGCACGCAGACATACACAGGCAATTTAGCCTACCAGATGTAGAACAAGATGATAGTCCTCTTCCTCATCTGAGGTGTTCGTACTAGATCCATTGCTGAATAACTTTGCTTCCCTCCATCCAAAATCTGACACTTCTCAACCTGGACACACAAAAACAAAAACATTCAAAAGATAAGGCTGGTGTGGTGATATTCTACATTTGTCTTATGTTTAACAAATCCAACAAAAATACACACAGAGTGGTATCAATCTTCTCAACTTACTCTTGGTAAGATTTAAATCTGCATTAGGAAACATGGACTTGGGGCTGAGAGCCACATACAGTCTATAGAGAAGTTGGAAAGTATTGAGAGATGGACTTCACATTTTTGGTCTTTTTATAAGTCTGTTGGCAATAATAAAAAAATATACAGTAACGCCATCCTTATCCTTTTACAAAATAGGTCATACTGCATGTAGTAGACAAAAAATAAATTTGACATGCTTACATCAGTGGTTCCCAAACATTATCATCATTGTCATCACATTGTCAAAGACCCCAAAACTGGCACAAATAATACCACAGATCACCATTTGATAATATTTTGTCCCAGGGGCCCCCATTTGATAGGAGTTTTGCTTTTAAGATGTTTTATTACAGAAAGCGTATAAAAACCCATTACCAAAATAGTTATACATTCTGTCATTGTGTTACAGTGGATGGAATTAAAGTGGGAACCCCATGGAACGCCCTCAAGGACCTCTGGAAGTCAGAGGGACTTTGGTGGTGCCACTATGGGAACCACTGGCTTAGATAGCACAAGAGGGTATGGAGTAATTGCATAGAGACACACATGTACAGCAGGAGGTAAGACCCGGCCGTTAACAACTGCTGCCTTGCGGAGGAGTGTGATGGCTTCCTCCATCCTGTCATTGGCTAACAACCATCTGGCAGACTGAGGAAGCACCCTGACAGGAGATAGAGAGTGCAGGACAGTAGACGGGGAGAGAAGGGAGATGAGAAAGAGTGGACAGAGGCAACGGTAAGTGCCAGAAATAAGGGCAGAGGATAAAATGTGGATCACAAAGAGGTCATTCATGCACTCAATACACAGTGGATTTAATGTCCAGACCCACCATATATAGAAGATAAGCAGAAAGCCTGGGGCTGATATAGCCAGTTGCAACTTTCTCCAGTCTCGTATCAAGTACGCTATGCCTGCTAGCAGCATGTAGCCCAGACCAAATGCATAGTCGGTGAAGATGCCGGCTAGCATGCGCCTCTTGGTGCACGTCCACTCAGTGCCTTTGAAAAAACGTGCAGGGTTTGGAAGGGGAGGAGGGGAGGAAAGGAGAGGTGAGGAGGAATCACCGGGAGAGGTTGAAACTGAGGTTGTGGTGTGGGGCTTTAAGGTAAGTGGAAGGAGTGGCAAGGGTTTGATTTGTGGGATTGGGCAAAAATAAAGCACAATAAAGCATGAGCCATTACACCTTAAGTACAATATCTGCAGATCTGAAAAATGAAATCACTCCTTCCTCTATCTGATACTGAACAGTTTTGCTTGCTAGTGTCGTCTGTTTCGATCATCCATATGTGAGGAATCTAAACATGCTACAAAATAGTCTGCCTAGAATCTGTGTTTTGTTAGTACCAAGTACAAAGGCATTGATGATGACTCCGGAAACCGTGGTGCCAACCAGAAAGCGAAGAATTACATAGATGGAGAAGTTAGGCGCAAAGGCCACAGCAACTCCAAATCCAGTCTGAAGAGCAATGGACAGCAGCAGGATGAAACGGCGGCCATACCTTGCAAAGAGAGAGGAGTAAACAGGAGTTTGCACAAGCATAAATGAAAGCATAAGTGAACATTGTGACAGGGTAAGACCAGGCTCTTTAGGTCAGTGTTAGTGTGTGACAACTTTCACACATTGCCAACACACCTTTAGGAATTTCAGTAGTATGTGAGAGTTTAAGTGTCCCATGAACATGTCAATTTCTGTCATACAGAAGAAAAACAGTTAATATTTTATGACATAAAAGTATACAATTTTTCCAGGATGTTTTAGGTACAGACATCAACTATAAGCGTAATTAAACAGTGTCAGTCTTCAGTGAAACCTTATCAGTCAAACCCTAGTGTGTAACTTCAGCTCTTCAACTCAACAGTAGGACTTGTCCTTCTCACAAAGTATATCATATGCCAAAGACTTCAAAAGAGAGCAACAAAGCCTACCTGTCAGCCATGGCTCCAAACAGCACAGATCCCACCAACAGGCCAAACATGTAGATAGATGAACTGAGACTGTTTAATCCAGCGTTATTACACACCAGGTCCCACTGGTAGAAGGAACAACCAAAGAAGCATTTGCATGTAACAAAACTTTTTCTTTTCATTCATGACTGTGACTGTGCGAGTGTTCAAGCAGGAGTCACTTGTGTGTCTACTCCAAAGTGAGTCCATATTGACATTATGAAATGTACCAAGGCTGCATTCCAGATGGACAGAGCAGAGGCTGTGGGTTTCCTGTGTTGCAGTTGTTTTAAAGTAAAATTAATAACTGTAACTATCATTGGGGAAATGGGAATATGCACCACTAGAGAACAAATATTAATAGACATGATAAGGGCCTTAATGTGGGTCCTGCTTTATTGAGGTTCCCTGTGTCAAAACATAGCTTTATAGAAGCAGGTTGGGGAGTTCTCTTCTTTGCTTTCTTGCGGAACATTAGGCGCCAATGGCTCCCTAGATGGTTAATCTGGCCTTGTGTGATACTTGGTTTATCTGCCATCACAATTATATAAGGACTTTGTGTGTGTGTGTGTGTGTGTGTGTGTGTGTGTGTGGGGGTGCCGTTTGTAACAGCAACATTTTTGTCATGTTTAGCTTCAAACTTTAAAAAACGAATTTTTTTAGGGTCACTTTTTTGCACATTTACAACAATATTTGTCAACTTTAAGATATTTTAAATAGTTAAATCCATATATTAAATGTTACACCTAAATGTTAAATGTTAAATCTAAATGTTAAATCTAAATGGTAAATCTAAATATTAAATCTAAATCTAAATGTTAAATATAAATGTTAAATGTTAAATTTAAATCTAAATGTTAAATATAAATGTTAAATGTAAATGTAACTGATAAATACTAAATGTAAATGTTAAATGTAAATGTTAAATGTAAATGTTAAATCTTAATGTTACATGTAAATGTTGAATGTAAATGTTAAATGTAAATGTTAAATGTACATTTTAAATCTAAATGTAAATGTTAAATGTAAACGTTAAATTTAAATGGTAAATCTAAATATTAAATCTAAATGTTAAATGTAAACGTTAAATTTAAATGGTAAATCTAAATGTTAAATGTAAATGTGAAATGTTACATGTAAATGTTGAATGTAAATGTTAAATCTAAATGTTTCAGGAGAAACTTAATATTTAACTAATATGCAAATTCATATTTCCGGTAACCAAAAGTACTAAAATAAAAGCTTGAGTGTGTTTATAGTGTCAAATAACGAATAAAAATCATCTCATCCGAGGAAATGGATTCTTGGACATGGATTATGGATGGATTATCATGATAATAACTACCTAAAATAATAAACACGTTTGAAGAAACTGTGTTTGAAGAGTACTTTGAATGTTTGGTCACTTTTATGAAGGACCTGTAGCCACTATAGCCAGCCACGAGGGGGGGGCTCACTTTGATTGATTTGTCATGTTTGCTTGCCTTAAGGCCAGCAAGAGCCTATCCCCGCCCGCCCCCACCCAGGTACAGTACTGTCAGCCTGGTCGCTCTGCGAAATGTCCAACGAATCAGCAGAGCCGTCCTGGTGGCTGTACAACATTTTTCAATGACTGCGGGCGGGGATAGGCTCTTCAAACACAGTTTCTTCAAACATGTTTATTATTTTAGGTAGTTATTATCATGATAATCCAATGTCCAAGAGTCCATTTCCCCGGATGAGATGATTTTATTTGTTATTTGGCACTATCAACACACACTGACCTCCTCAAGCTTTTATTTTGGTACTTTGACATTTTTAATTTGCATATTAGTTAAATATTTAGTTTCACCCGAAACATTTAGATTCAAAATTTAGATTTAGATTTAACATTTACATTTTACATTTAGCTTTAGATTTAACATTTACATTTTACATTTAGATTTAACATTTAAATTTAGATTTAGATTTAACATTTACATTTTACACTTAGATTTAGTTTTAACATTTACATTTAGATTTATATTTAACAATAACAATTTATATTTAGATTTAATATTTAGATTTAGATTCAACATTAACATTTTACATTTAGATTTAATATTTAGATTTACCATTTAGATTTAACATTTAATATTTAGGTGTAACATTTAACATTTGGATTTAAAAATTTAAAAAATATCTCTAAATTGAAAAATATTGTTGTAAATTTACAAAAAAAGTGACCCTCAAAAATTCATAGCAGTTTTTTAAAGCTAAATGTGACAAAATGTTGCTGTTATTTTCAGCGTGAGCCGCTTTCCAAACAGCACCCCATAGTAATCCCTGTGTGGCCTTAATACCTTGTGATAGAGTCCACTTTTGTTTTTGTTCTGTTTGTTTTTAATAAGAAATTCTCCAGACTTGGGTGATAATCATGCAATAGTAGCAAACGGATTATTCATTGGTGGACAACTTCTTCCACCAGTTTCCATGCAGGAACATGAATTATTAAAGTTGCATACTTTTCATCTCTGCACATTAACAGCATTATACTGTACCTCGGTGACTGTTGTACTCTGGAAAGTGACCTTGCTGTACACCCAACCCTTGCTACATGGGACACGCTCAGTCTGGTTGCTCTCCTGCAGATAATCGGATGAAAAGCAGGAGACATCCGAGAGGCTGAAGTTCAGGCTGAGTGTACCAAGGAAATGGGACTGATTCCCGGCTACTGAGATCGAGCTCTCCCGGCAGTGGTGGGGCGGCGTGGATCCAGTAAAGATGCTCACCATCATATGGAACGCGAGGAGGATCTGGGGCAAACAAATCCAGATGTACAAAATTTTCTGATATTTGCCAAAGCCTCCGATGGCAGAGAGGATCTGGTCGAAATTCATTTTTTGGGAAATAGGTCAATTTGGAGGCTCTATTCCAACGGATCAACCAGTGGGAAGGAGGCGGAAGGCTGGCAACAACAAGTCAGAGTGTTCGCTGTGTGTCGTTCAGGAGGCATACGGTCTACATCAATTCCCATGTGCTTCCGTTTAGTCAGTACAGTTGACAACCCAACATGCATATTTATCAGTCTTGAAATGACTTGAAGAAAACCCCATCTTCCTGTCGACACGTCTCACCTTGCTGCATGTAGCATCTAATTCTCTCCAAACCAGGGTTCAGACAAATCGATTAAGTGCAAAGGTGTATCAGTCCCCCCACCCCAAAAAAAAACTAATCAGCCAAGCATCAGCTTCATGCATGGACAACTGCACGCAAAATTGTCCTCGTTAGATCCGTTATTCAAAATGTTAGAAAATGGAAAAATTATGCATCAAACAAAGCCAGTGTATGGATGCTGTTTTCCACACAACGCTAAATCTGTAGAAACCCACACCCAATAATGGCAGCAGAGGGCGCAAGTAGTGATGTAGAATAAAATCCCTTTTGTTGTCGCTATACACATGTACAACGAGATTAAAAGCAATTCATTTTACAGTGCCAACATTTATGTAAAATAATATAAATATAGCAACATGTAGACCTATCCTTTAGGATTCTGTAGGCGAATTAATTAATTATAAAGCTCATTCTTCACTAAAATCATTTAAGCAACAATTGCACGTGCTGCCATCCACCATCCATGTTAAGTATAGGCTACCACATTGATTATGTGTGGTACACAACACATCAATGTAACAACGATATAGTGAGGAGCTGAAAACCGGCCCTCTGCTCTCATCTGCTGTTGGAAGTTTGAATTACAGCGAGATTTGCAAATCATCCTGTCATATATAAGGAACCATATATCAGAATGGACTGTGTAGTCTCTTTCTCTACTACTGTATAGATGTAATGAAAGTAGGTAGGAAATATCTATGACAATGGCCTTCTGTAAAAATGTAGGGTATGATGGACATAACTAACTACTCTATTTATAGAGGAAGATGCCATTCTGATTCTACCTAATTTCACTTGGGGCCACACTGAAAAATTTAAGTCACATTAAGGGCCAG